>JACEFZ010016866.1:0-190000 GCA_014155875.1 Cepaea nemoralis | reverse complement strand
CATCCAGGATCTACAACAGGTAGCAGCGAACCACAGACTTGGAGAACCATGACTTCTGCCCCATGCGCCACCTTAGGCTCAAGAGGAAGGACTAACTAATTAACTATCAGTGCCCATGAAAGGTAATGTGGTCAGTATAAAACCAGTTATCTTTACCAATGAAATCTTGGACATCTGTGCAATGTGCCTTGGGCAACTACAGAGTTAAACAGGAGAGGAAACAATATCCTTTCAACACTGTGAATAGAATCCCATACTAATCTATGGTATTTGCACACACTATCTGCTGCACTAACATGGTCCAAACTTGTTAAAACTTAAAATGTTTTTAACATTTGTTTCTTTAATGTTCTTAGAAATCATACAATTTTCACCCCATTTCTATGTGACTACCTTACAGGTATAAGGGATTTGGAGGGGGTTGTGTGTTTGAACACCCAAATGGGCTCAAGAGCTAAGACAAAGATTGCATAGCTACTCACAGTCTGCCAAGTCTCCCAAGTAAAGTAAGAAATGGAAAGATCAAGGGCTAAAAGAAGGCAGAGTTAGATCAGAGATTACTGCGTCTGCCTCTGGCTCAACCAGACGAGGTTTGTCACATGGTGTTGACTATTTGGACTTTTTACAAACTAACAAAAAGGATGCTATGCTCCCCCTGGTTCTGGGTTAGTGCCTTCTCTTGTCTTCTCAGACAAGGGTAAAAAAAAACTTTTAGTATTAACAAGAGCAGGTTGAATAGGCCACAGCCCAGGCAAAATTATCCAAATCAGAAAGCTACCCACAACAAATTTAAAACATGCACTTCTGCTATACACAGACTGAATTCTTGCCAGTGCTATGCTGCGATTCTCCTTGTGTTATCCATAATAGGAGACTGGAACACTCATGGAGATATCTGTGTGCAATGAAAGTGATCTTTTACAAACCAAAGTAAGGGCTAGAGACCAGAATAAAAACAGGGACACAGACTTGCTTTCTGCAAGTATCCTGGGAACACTAAAAGGCTAGGAAAGGCAAACTTGAAAGAAATGCTGTTGAAATCGCATGTACTGAGCCAGGCTTGATGAAACAATGCAATGTAAATAGCTTTATGATGATGTCCTAATATTTGAAATTGTACTTGTGTTGAGTGGTGATGATTAAAACATTTATGAGCAAGAAGTGAATAATATTTTTGCATTATAAAATACAAACATGGATTAAATGTACCTTTTTGGGTTCAGTGTTTCCAGTCTTTTCTCCGCAAATATTTCCAAGTCTGGGAACTTTCCTTCATCTCCAGACCTTAAAATTAGTGTAAATATATGATACACTTTGTGATTAATGCTAATAAAGATAACCACCTTGCACAAATAGGAAAATGTTTATGGTGCAACAGTAAAACATCCAACTACATGCAAGGAAATCTGGAGTTTGGTCCTTAATGAGGTATAACTGGCATGTTTGACATGGCTATGTGTGGTGTGGTGGGTGTATGAATGAATGTGTGTGTGAGTGAGAGAGAGAGAGAGAGAGAGAGAGAGAGAGAGAGAGAGAGAGAGAGAGAGGGAGGGAGAGAGAGAGAGAGAGAGAGAGAGATGGAGGGAGGGGGGGGGGAAGAGAGAGAGAGAGAGAGAGAGAGAGAGAGAGAGAGAGAGAGAGAGAGAGAGAGAGAGAGAGAGAGAGAGAGAGAGAGTTACAAGACTAACGTTATCTTTACGGCAGAACAGGAAATGAATCAAAAACAATGAGGGGCTTTGAAGTGTGTTTTAATTGTTTTCTAATCTTGTAATTCAAGATATGAAAGTAGCATTTCACAAATATTTACATCATAGCACAGGGAGACAATGAGGAGGGGATCTGAGCACTTGTGGGCTGAATTATCTGATGTGCAGTGAAGATAATCCAAAAACTAATTATAAATATACTGAAAGCATTAGAACGATTAATGCTCGGAAGCATTATTTAAACTAACTATAACCTGGAAGCAAGTAGAACGCAGGTAAGCCCAGAGACAGACAAAACTAAAAATAATTCAAGAATCAGCATATTTTGCTTTTTGCAAATACAGGCTAAGAAATCAATGGATCACACTGAAAATTCAGACGCCTGAAAAAAAGAAGTCTCCAAGCACCATGGCAACCAGGCACCCTGTATTTGTCTATCATTGTTCAAGCTTATGAAAACCATTAGTATCTAGTGAATAAGATATACCAGTCTTATTCAAACATTTGCACTTCTACCTAAAAACATTAACAGATGCACAATAGTTCAATATCACATCACATGAATATTGCAAACAATTATAATTTTTTTTTCATATCCTAATTACAGGGCATCGCTGTCAACACCAGCATTTTACTGCTGTTGTGATGTCTTGGCAAGTTTACGTTCAGTAGTTTGCCATTGCTTTCTGAATGACTGGCTCCCATACCAACACGTAAAAACCTAGCACTGCACGGTTTGCTGCCAAATCAGTTGCCGCTGTGTTTCAAACACAGGTAAGCGGGCTTACAAATCGCGTCCGCAAGCCCTTCACCAAGGAGACCAGTAATTATGATAATAGAATATATAATATTAAAACCATTAGCCACTTATTTAAATATTAAGCTAATATGCTACATGTTAAACTTATAGTAGCTGAGACAACAAAGACAACTGTACACTATACCTCAAGACTGCCACAATCTTCTCTAGCTCCTTCACATTGGTGCATTTCTCTATGTAGCTGTATTCTAAATGTGACAGAGGCAAGCCAAATCTCTTAGTAGTCTGCCCTTCTATGTGCATATTTGAAGACATTTTACCTGTAGGAAGATTCATAACATTGTATATTTAAACAATAAAAAACCAAAAGTATTTATTTCTTTGTCTTCCTTCTCCCCTATTCACATAAAGTTTGCCAGTTGTGACTAAAGTTTATTTCTCCTCAAAATATTGCCCAAGAACCTTGACTGTCAATGATTGTCAATGGTGGTCTTTGTATTTGTCTCAGAAATATGCTACCAAAATTTGTTTCTCAGCTTGTTTTCTTATTATCCATATTTCACATGCATACAACAGTACAGGCTCAGCACAGCACTTTAAATTGCTTTCCTCGCTACAACTGACAGCTTTTTATTGGTGAGTGTGTTTTCTATCTTACAAAAGGCTACTATTGCCAAGGCAATTCTTGTTCTTATCACTACAAAATATCTTCTGTCAGATATTAAGACTGTTCCAAAATATTTCTTTCTGTTTTTTTTTTTTAGATGACCATAATTTCTATTTTCTTACAATTTAATTCTAACCCTATTTGCTCACTGTATACAATAACAGCATCCACTAATTGCTGCAATTTTTTTTTCTTCTTCTTTCGTTTGCTTGAAATTTGTCTATAATTGCAGTGTTGTCTCTTGCATGAATTTAACTATCTTTCTTAGTTCCATAGAGTTTGTCATTTCTCTCGGCCATGTTTACCTAGATATGTTTGAGCAGTCTTGGAGTATATGATCTGCTCTCTGCAGCGCCAAACCACATGTGCACATGGCTGATTCACCAATCTTGAATCTTGTATACATGTGGTTGCGTAATCTATTGTGTCCTGTTCTGAGGCGCAGAATAATGACTTGTTCTGGTCTGTCCATAACGTGGTAGTCATCTTGAGCAGGTTTTGGTAGCTTTCTGACTGATTTGATCATTCTTTTCTTTTGGTGTATGTAACAGGCACATCAGGTTGTTGTTCTTTTGCTCCTTCCTTAGCTAATCGATCAGCTCTCTCATTTCTAGGTACTCCACTGTAAGATGGTTTCCACTGTATGGTGACCTTATCTTGGCTGCAAAGTTCAGAAAGTAGTGTCTGTAGTACTGGCAATTTCCCAGACAGGAGCTCCTTGAGTACTGATTTTGCATTTGTCAATAGTACCACAGGTTGTGTACCATGACTAGTATTTAGTAATTTCTCTGTTGCTATCTTGATTGCCTTAATTTCAGCATCATAGTTATGGCAGCACTTTCCTGTTGGTACTCTGGCAGTGTCCCTAGTATTATTTGGGTATTCTATGCACACTACCGCTCCTCCATTTCGAACAGCATTTTGTGCTGACCCATCTGTGTAGACTCGGATCCAGAGGTTACTGTGGGTATCCTTCATCAAGGGAGCTGAGAGTGGTTGTTCTGCATTGTACTCTGGTCTGTTCTTCCTTGTCAAATATTCCTCCCATTTTTGTCTGAATTTGTAGTGATAGTCTATGTTCCTCTTTCCATAGAGTTTGTTCTGGAATAGTTTTCAGGGGGATATCAAGTACTTGATTTTGCACCTTGTCCAGCTCTTGTAGTGTGGTTTTTGATGCTGAAAACCATGCAGTTGATCCGTATTCCATGTGTGGTCATATGCTCTGTTGATAAACTTTGCTAAGTATTTTCCCACTGGCTCCCCTAGTGGTTCCACTTAGTTTTCTCAGGATGGTTATTATCCTTCTGGCTTTTTCTACTGCTTTGTTGATGTGCTTTCTCCATGTCAGCCTGTAATCAATACTACATATTCTGCACAGTTTTGGACTTTACTAAAACAATAATTCAGACAGACGAAAGTGCTGTGTATCATTGTAAAGACACAATACTGGTTAAAATTTTTTGCAAGTATATGACATTGCAGGGGATGTCATGTGCATGGGAAACTGGTGGGAAATTGTGTACATGTGTATGAAGCGGCATCATGGACAAAACAGAGGCTTATTGCATATCAAATTCCCCCACCTGCAAGGCAAATCTGCAAAACAAATTCATGGTGAGATGTTTGCGATTTATAAGGATTGTCTGTCCGTATTAATCTGCTTTGTGGATGTCGTTTTATTTGTTAGGTTTTGTTTTTAGTGCCCAGAACTTGATAATTGAATAGGAAACATTGTTATAGGCCTTGATACAGGAGTTCTACAATAAGGACATCAGCTTGTTGAAGAAGCCATGGGAACAATGTATTGCCCTTAGGGGTGAATACCTAGAGGACTAAAATTCACAACAATTTGCAGGTACAAGCCTGATTCCTTCATATTGAAGTGCAAAACTGTTCAACCCCAATAGGACACTGTTGATGATGTGTTCTTCAAAAGTATTTCCTACCATGTCTTGTAAAATTCTCATATTTTCACTATATAAGGAAAAGAGGTCTAAAGACAGGATACATCATACACCTCTCTTGATTGGTTGATATTTACCTACTTCATTGTCAATTTAAATGGCAGCATGTCATTTCCAATATATGTACTTTAAAAGCCAATGGTCTTTCTTATCAATTTGAAACCTGCAAGCATGTGTATCATATCGATGTGACTTACTCCTTTGAAAGCCTTTGTGCCCGTTACCTCTATCAAACATTATATTAATGTTGTCAGCAATTGCACAGCATTTTTTGTTCCCTTTCTTTCTGTAAACCCATATTGTTCTCACCCTATTTCTGGTTGTATTTTATTTCTAGCCACTGACAAGATGATTTTTATCAAATTATGCTAATTGTGTGATACTGATCACATTTTAAGGCTCCTGATTTCTTTGAAATTGCAATAAATACAGTAATACATGCAGCTTGGTGACCCTGTCAATTCCATATTGCCATTTATCTACTAATTATTTCATTTGTGACATGAGACTGATACCTGTAACTGTATATTCTTGTGGCATTACTGGAAACCCCACAGAAGGATAATACATTTCGTTTTATTTATATTTATTTACCAAGCACCACTGTATATTGGGCAGCATTGGAGCAGTGACTAGCAAGCTTGCCTGCCAACCCAGTGGGCATATACTGGAATCCCAACCAAGGCAGGAAACTTTTCTACATTGACCAGTCATCCAAGACTAATTAAATACCAGACATTTTTCTGGGAAGCAAAAGAGACTGGCATGCTACTCGCCACGTCACCCATTAAATTCTGATTGGCCGATATATGCGAGAATAGCACCATATACCCAACACACTTCACAGTATGAAAAAGTGTATTTTATATTTTCCTCCAATGCACTATCACTGGTTCCTTCAACAGAAGAACCAGTGCGCTAATGTAATAGTCTAAATGTTAATTTTCTGCTTTGTGCCTTTCTATACCATCGGCATGTGCTCTGCCAGCCGGCAGTAGGTACTCATGCCTCCACAAATGATCCTTAATGCCTCCTTAATGTTCCGGATCAACTCTGCTGATGATAATCCTCAATGCCAGCATCTCAACCCATCCAGCAACATTTGTAATGTTCTGCCTTGACTTTTTCTCCCACTGAACTTTCCAGTCACCACAGAATGTTTTCCAGTGCCTCTTATCACATTACCTGACCAATGAATGCCTTTGTCGCTCTCTTATGGTTGTTTATGTTCTACTTTTATTAGCCACTTGCAACCACTGTTAGCTACTCTAGGAGCCCAAGGTATTCACAACATTTATCTCAGCTGCTTCAAAAAGCTAAAGTGTTCATACATACTTTATGATTCACTGCCATACAGCAAAGCAGGTTGTATATAATAGAAAGGAAAATATACTTAATCTATAATATTATATCATTTTCTCTCTCTCTCTCTCTCTCTCTCTCTATATATATATATATATATATATATATATATATATATATATATATATATATATATATATATATATGTATATATATAAATGCCTGGGAAGAGAGGAAGAGGAAGGCCAATGAGAAGATGGGTGCAGGATGTGGCGGATGATCTCCAGATGGGTATATCGGATGCGGGACATCTTGCTTATGATCGAGAGGTTTTCCTGAAGGTTGTTATGGAAGCGAGGTTCTGCAATGGACATGCTACTGAATGAATGAATATATATATATATATATATATATATATATATATATATATATATATATATATATATATATAGAGAGAGAGAGAGAGAGAGAGAGAGAGAGAGAGAGAGAGAGAGAGAGAGAGAGAGAGAGAGAGAGAGAGAGAGAGAGAGAGAGAGAGAGAGAGAGAGACTGCTGGAGGAGGTGTGGAAACAAAAGAATACCGCTCGGAGACAGTGGAAATCGGTGGAAGATCATGAGAAAGAGGGCTTGCGCCAGGTGTGGCAACATATAAAAGTCAGGCACAATGCTCGAGTGGAAAGGTTTTGCAGAAACAGGCTGAAAACCCGGAAGGAACGTGAGAGTTCACGACTAGATGGATCGACTTGCAAGTGGGTATTGCCATGGGATGTACGATTTCGCCAATATTATTTGTCATGGCCACGCAGGTCATACTGGATGCGGCATCCGGCTATGCACAAGGTCCAAAGCTCAGCGAAGGGAAGAACATGCCACCGCTGAAGGCCTTCATGGGCAATACAACAATACTGACACCGAAGGACAGTGATGCTCGCAGCATTCTCCTCAGACTGGACGATCTGATTCGCTGGTGCAGGATGAGCTTCAAGCTCCAATTTATGCGCATTCCGAAATTCCTGTAGCCACTGCTGACATATGATATTGGCATGACCACAGTGAGCACCATGGAAGAAAAGACAAGCAGGTACATACGAAAGTGGCTTGGAGTATCCACATGCCTCACGACTGTCGCATTGTATTGTAAGCAGAGTAAGTTCGTCCTCCCGTTCCTGTCCCTCATGGAAGAGTTTAAAGCCGGTAAATCCAGACTCACGACAATGCTGCGCGAGTCTCCAGACATAACGGTTAGTGCTTCAGTTCCCGCCTTGAAAACGGGAAGGAAGTGGAAAGTCGTCAAAGCGCTCGAAGAATCCCAGGCTACACTCCAGCTAAAGGAGGTAAAGGGCAACACCCAGCTTGGCAAGCAAGGGTTCGGATTCCAAGTGAATGATCCGATGTGGTCGAAGGCGACGGCCAAGGAACGCAGGGACCTGGTGGTTAAGGAAATCCGCAAGAGGGAAAATGACGAAAGAGTCCGCAAGGCTGCCCAACAGGCGCAGCAGGTGCAGTGGATGTCATGGGAAGAGGTAGTGCAGAGATCCATTATGTGGAATGAGATCTGGCGCATGGCACCACTGCATCTAAGTTTTGTCATCCGATCCCTCTACGATATTCTGCCATCAGGTGCCAACTTGGCCAAGTGGGGGAAACCACCAACCCATTCTGTCCCCTCTTTGGGAAAGCCCAAACAGTCCAGACAGCGGAACACATGCTGTCTGGTTGCAAGGTTGCCCTGACCCAGGGGCGTTTCACATGGCGGCATAACAAAGTCCTGACCAAGTTAGCCGCTATGGTGGACGTGGCAAGGATGAAAGCTAACAGAGAGGGGCACAGAACAAAGCCGAAGGAGATTTCCTTCGTCTGAGAAGGACGCAAAAATGGTAAAGCTGACGACTTGCCGCTTGCTACCATCTTCGATGGTGTGAGGGACTGGCAACTTACTGTAAACCTAAAGGACCGTGGCAAATACCCTGAGGTGATCCAAAAGTTTGGCTTGCGACCTGACATTGTACTTAGCTCCTCGTCAACCAAGCAGCTACCGCTGATTTAGCTGACCGTCCTTTACGAGTCCAATATTGAGGAGCAACATGTGTACAAGTTAGCGAAGTATGATGACATACATGGTCGCAAGTGTTGGTGGGAGGAATACACCGTCAGGCTCTTCGCCGTCGAGGCAGGCGCAAGAGGTCTCGTCTCCCACTCCGTGTTTGATGTGCTGAAGTGAATGGGCATGAAAGGACGATCAAGAGCCTGGGCCCAGAAACAAATGTCTGAGGCAGCCGAAAAGGCCTCGTGCTAGCTGTGGAACTGTCGCAACCTAGAGTGCAACAAGTCTCGGAACTAGTATGGTTGGAAGCGGTGACTGCAATACCAACAATTTCTCAATCAAAAACACGAACTTTACGTCTCATGTCAGTTCTTTAGCCCTTCCTCCAAGCGTGAGCGGTGAGCCTGAGTGCAGTAAATCACACAAATGTCGGCTGAAGACCAGCCTCCATAATAATAATTTAGCGATAATCGACCGTCAGTCGCACCCAGCCAGCTGTAGAGAGACCAAGAGGTGGGTCTCGATAGGGAGGGAGGTCCGGCTCCCTAATAGGGTGCGGCACCCGTGAACGGGTCACGGGGAAGGAACACGGCAATGGAGACGTATGGAGGCGACAGAGGCGGTGGCGGGGGATGAGGCAGGCATCCCATGACCACACGTGCCAAGGGGCAGGCACTGGCTGCATGGGCTCTCCCCACTGAGGGAGGAGGGCTTGAGAGGGGACAAGGTAACAGTGAAGGGACAAGCTCGACATCAGGGATAACTAATGTGACCAAACGAAGGTCTCCACAGCAGGGGTAAGACGCCGGAATTAAGAAATTAAAGGTTCAAAATGCTTGGGGAAGGGGGCTTTCCTTATGATGATCAGAAGCCCCCTGCCGTGATAGCTCTGCATCTGAGTTCTTACGATTATATATATATATATATATATATATATATATATATATATATATATATATATATATATATATATATATATATATATATATATGAGCAGGATCTGCAACAATTAGTAGATGCGGTTGTTGCACACAGTGAACAACTGGGATTAGAATTAAATTGTAAAAAGACACAGATTATGGTCGTCACTAGGAAGAATGAAATACCACAATGTAATATACAAGTAAATGGGAATATTCTTCATATATATATATGAGCAGGATCTGCAACAATTAGTAGATGCGGTTGTTGCACACAGTGAACAACTGGGATTAGAATTCAATTGTAAAAAGACACAGATTATGGTCGTCACTAGGAAGAACGAAATACCACAATGTAATATACAAGTAAATGGGAATATTCTTCAACAAGTGAATCGGCACAATTATCTCGGAACAGTCATAACATCTGATGGGAGATGCCTTGTAGAGATTAGAACGAGAATCGCCATGGCGAAAGTAGCCTTTAGCAAGAAGAAAAACATACTGACCAATAAAAAGATGTCAATTGAAATGAGAAAAAGAGTACTGAGGTGCCTGTTCTTTTGTATGGATGTGAAACTTGGACAATGAGCAGTCAAGCTGAAAAACATCTGATGGCTGCAGAAATGTGGTTTCTGAGGAAAATGCAAAGAATACCGTGGACAGACAGAAAGACCAATGACCAAGTACTATAGGAGACAAATTAAAATCGTAAACTGATTAGAGAAATTAGACGTAGACAGTAAAAATATTTTGGTCATGCCATGAGAAGAAATGGATTAGAGAACTAAGTGGCAACTGGCCTGATCGAAGGGAACAGACCTAGGGGAAGACCGAGAAGTAAATACCTGGATGGCTTGGCGACATGAACACTGAGCTGATCCACAGCTCTGGTGATCCAGTGAAATGGCGAGTCATGACCGCCCTCGCTTTCAGGCATGGCACGTGATTATTGGTTGATATATATATATATATATGTACGTGCCTGTGTGCGTGTGTGAGTGAGAGAGAGAGAGAGAGAGAGAGAGAGAGAGAGAGAGAGAGAGAGAGAGAGAGAGAGAGAGAGAGAGAGAGAGGGGGGGGGGTCTTAGATATGATTGAGCTACCGTATAACAGTAGACAGCACTACCTGCTTTCTGTTTGCCGAACGTTGGGCGGCGCTTACCAAACCAGACACCCCACATTGTGCCAACGGCTTCGGGCGGAAGAGCGCAATTGGGAGGGTACAAGCCTTACCCTGGTGCGAGGAAATGCAACCTAAAGACAAAATATCATGGCAGGGCAGACCAGGCCCTAAGCCTTGGTTGGCAGCTGGTCTAGGATCAAAGCTCCAACAGGCAGACAGTTGGAGCATTGCTTTGCTGATCCGGCAGCTTCTGCAGCTTGTCTTGTTCCAGATGTAGGGGTGTTACCTTTCCTCTGAAGTGAACTAGGCAGGCCGAGAGAGGGATCATGCTGCATGGGCAACACATGATCTCTTTTTTTAGCCCATGCTTTGTGCTATGGAGAGGCAATAACTCCATCCCTGGTCTTAACCGGTCTCGGAATCAAAACGAGAGGCAACTGTTATGGGTTATAAGTCCCTGTCAATTGGTGTAGACATGGGGCGCCATGTGTTGCCTCTGACGGTGGGAGACATAGGTGTCACTGATCAGCTACCGCCCGCCTTAAGCTGGGCAGCCCCCGGCCAATTGGGTGCTGATTCGCCACAGCCTGCCTGCTTCAATGGGTGCTTGGGGCTAGTACAATATCTGAATCACAGACTGTAAAACCTATGCACCAGGTACTAATAAAAAGAAAAATAGAAACCTTAAGCTACGGCTTGCAACCTGGAACGTGAGAACCATGTGTCCAGGATTTTCCACTGACTTGACCAATATTGACGATGTGAGAATAACGACTGTGATTGATGCCGAACTCAATCGTCTTAACATTGATATTGCTGGCCTGCAGGAGACTCCCCTCGCTGAGGAAGGGTCACTAAGGGAAAACAATTACACCTTTTTTGGAAGGGTAAAGGGCAGGCAGAAAAAAAGCAACATGGTGTGGGCTTTGCAGTGAAGAATTTGCTACTGGGAATTATTGAAATTCCAGCAGGAGGAAATGAAAGACTATTATCCCTGCGCTTGGCAACCTCTTGTGGTTTTGCCACCATTATTACTGCATATGCACCGACACTCGATTCCTCTGATGATGTGAAGGATTCGTTCTATGAGGAGTTACGACTCGGTGATCAAGGCAGTTCCAAAATCTGACTACATTTATATGCTCGGTGATTTCAATACTCGTGTGAGCAAGGACTCGAGTTCATGGCCAGTGTGCCTTGGAAAATACAACATCGGTCGCATGAATGAAAATGGGCAAAAGCTGCTGGAGCATTGCACCGGAAGTGACCTATGCATTACAAACACTTTTTTTTTAAACAAAAGAGCTGCATAAGGTCACATGGAAACATCCAAGATCTGGCCATTGGCACCAGCTGGACTTCATCATCACACAGAGACAACATCTGAACCATATATCATTGACTCGAAGTTACCACAGTGCTGACTGTGATACGGATCATTCTTTGGTTGTTGCAAGCGTTAGACTGAGACCAAAGAGAATCTACACAGCTAAACACAAATCTAGCCCCAGGATTAATATTATTAACACTCACGATCATGAAAAGTGCTTTCAGTTTCAATAGCAACTTGAAGACGCTTTCACTGATTCTTCTTCTTCTTCTTCTTCAGCATTCCGAGCCATTGAGGTTCTTTGCTGCAAATACAATCTGTCTCCATTCGTCTCTCTGGTGGACCTTCTCTTGCCAGTCGTTGATTCCAAGTGCTTGTAGGTCTGTATGTATATTATCTCTCCACCGCCTTCTTGGTCTACCTCGGGGTCTACGGTCATTTATTTCCTGAGTGTAAGCGAGTTTTGTTTCCCTATTATCTTCCATTCTTTCTATATGCCCCAGCCATTGTAGTCTATTAGCCTTCATGATACCAGTGATTAGCGGGGACTTAAACAAATCATAAATGTCTTTGTAACTTCTTCTTTTCCACTCTCGCTTTCACTGATACACCAGAAAATTGTACAGTAAGTGAAAAGTGGGGTCAACTTAAGGAAACTCTTTATAAAACTGCTGTAGGGGTTTATGGCACTGTGGATCATAAGAGGCAGGACTGGTTTGCGGCAAACAGTCAGACTCTGCAGCCCTTGATTGATAAGAAGAAGATAGCTCTCTTAAGACACAAGGAAAGACCAATACGTAACACTCTTGAGTGAGCTAAAGCAAGCTAGGAAGGATGTGCAAAAGGCTGCCAGGCAGTGTGCAAATGATTATTGGATCAAGTTATGTGAGTCCATTCAAATCGCAAGTGATAAAGGAAACACCAGAAGCATGTATGAAGGAATAAAGAAAGCCTGTGGTCCAATGATCAAAAGAAGTGTACCATTGAAAACCTTGATTTTAGAAATCATAACTGATAAGAAACAGCAGATGGACAGATGGGTAGAGCACTATTTGGAGCTTTACTCAAGTGAGACCAAACTAGCGGATGATGCCCTCAACGCCATAGAGGCTCTAAGAACTCTTAACCACCTGGGCACACTTCCCACCATAACAGAAGTTAAGTGTGCTATAAATGAACTTGCATCTGGCAAGGCTCCAGGTAAGGATGGGATTCCAATAGAGGTTATCAGGAGTGGGCAAGACACTCTCTCTACAGATCCACCAGCTAATAGAGCTATGCTGGTGAGAAGGACAAGTCCTACAGGATTTCAAAGATTCAAGCATCATAACACTGTACAAGAACAAGGACGATCGGAACGACTGCAACAGCTATAGGGGTATCTCACTTCTGTGTATTGTTGGAAAAGTATTTGCCAGAATTGTTCTGCGCAGACTTCAAGTCCTAGGAGATCAAGTCTGCCCCGAATCACAGTGTGGCTTTCGACAGAACCGGTCTACCATTGATATGATATTCTCATTGCGACAAATGCAAGAAAAATGCCGTCAACAGAATCAACCACTGTTTATTGCCTTCATCGACCTCACAAAGGCATTTGATATGGTCAGTCGTGAGGATCTGTTCAAGGCACTAAAGAAGATTGGCTGCCCACCAACTCTTCTGTCCATTGTGGAATCGTTCCACAAAGGCATGAAGGGTATAATCAAGCTGGATGGTGCAACTTCTGAAGAGTTTGAAATCAAGAGTGGAGTTATGCAAGGTTGTGTACTAGCTCCCACCCTCTTTGGAATATACTTTTCACTTCTACTGAAATATGCCTTTCGTGATCAGGATGGTGGTATATTCATTCACTCACGCTCAGATGGCGGCCTCTACAATGCTCAGAGATTGAAGGCCAAGACCAAAATTAGGAGGGTACTGATCAGAGAGTTGCTTTTTGCAAATGATGCTGCAGTTACGACCCACTCTAAGGAAGAATTACAATGTCTACTATCTGCATTCTCCAATGCTTCTTCTGAATTTGGTTTAACAATTAACAAAAAGAAGATACAGATTATGTCACAAGGTGCACATGGGGTACCATCAATCTTTATTGACGACGCTGAACTAGAGATGGTAGACCATTTCACATATCTAGGATCAGTGGTAAATAGCAAATTATCCCTAGATCAGGAAATCAACATCCGGATTGGTAAGGCATCAACAACAATGAACAGGTTAAGAAAAAGAGTCTGGGAGAACAGGAAGCTTACTGCCAAAACAAAAGTCCTTGTCTATCAAGCCTGTGTCCTTAGTACTCTTCTTTATGGCAGTGAAACCTGGACAACTTACTCACACCAAGAGAAACGTTTAAACAGCTTTCATATGCGGTGTCTGCAAAGAATTCTTGGTATTAAGTGGCAATTAGATGGATAGAACATCTTGGGAAGACAGATGATGGTAGAATACCAAAGGACATCTATTTTGTTGAATTACAGATTGGTAAGAGATCTCAGGGTCGGCCTCTACTACGATACAAAGATGTGTGTAAGCGGGACATGATTGATACAGGCATTGATAATGCACACTGGGAACAAGTCGTCGCTGAACGTGTTGCATGGAGGGCAAGCATCAGAAATTGAATAAAGACAAAGGAGAAAATTATTGCAGATAAGTCACACACCGAGCGTGTGAGATGTAAGATGATGCATGATGGTGGAAATAACGTGTTCACATGCACCCACTGTGAACGAACATTTACAGTGCGAATTGGCCTTATCAGTCACATTCGCTACTGCCATGGGTAAAAGTTATTATGCCTTTTTGAAGCAAAAACTATCATCTATCAAGGCGGCAAAGTGCCAATGAATATATATATAGAACATTTTAGTATTCTCTTTCTGGTATTCAATTATAGTGGCTTATTGCGTTTTCATTTTCTGACATGCAGCTTTTGTTTATCCATTCTACGAAGATTGAGTATGGAACAAACCGTCACACAGCCTGATCTTTCCAATACTTCAGTATTTGTGATTTTGTCTTGCCACTTAATACCAAGTATTCTTCGCAGACACCGCATATGAAAGCTGTTTAAACGTTTCTCTTGGTGTGACTAAGTTGACCAGGCTTCACTGCCATAAAGAATTGTACTAAGAACACAGGCTTGATAGACAAGGTCTTTTTGTTTTGCAGTAAGCTTCCTGTTCTCCCAGACTGTCTTTGTTTTCATTTGTTGTTGCTGCCTTACCAATCCTGATGTTGATTTCCTGATCTAGCGATAATTTGTCTACCTCTGATCCTAAATATGTAAAATGGTCTACTATCTCCAGTTCGGTGTCGTCAATAAAGATTGATGGTACTCTATGTGCACCTTCTGACATAATCAATCTGTGTCTTATTTTTGCTAATTGTTAAACCAAATTCAGAAGAAGCATTGGAGAATGCAGATAGCAGACGTAATTCTTCCTCAGTGGGTCGTAATTGCAGCATCATCTGCAAACAGCAACTCTCTGATCAGTACCCTCCTAAATTTGGTCTTGGCCTTCAATCTCTGAGCATTGTAGAGAGAGAGAGAGAGAGAGAGAGAGAGAGAGAGAGAGAGAGAGAGAGAGAGAGAGAGAGAGAGAGAGAGAGAGAGAGAGAGAGAGAGAGAGAGAGAGAGAGAGAGATGGTTTCCTGATATTTCTTTACTTTGTTACTGGAAATATATTTTTATTTTATAAAAGAAAAACAAAGTACAAACAAACATCCTTGTTGATTTTCAACATCCAAGAAAAGAATTCAGAATACAAATTTACAGTTTACAGACTATTAAAGTATTATCCAGAATTTTCATTAATTTGGTGATCTACGGGTTATAATGGTTGGTTTTATCTTTTACAAAGACTGTGTGTATATATTGTATCATGTTTATTCACCCACTGTAGAAGCGGGCTTAAAACATGTCTGACGTGAAAACAGATCATCACACTGAGACTGAGATCACTTCAGAATTTGGAAGTGAGAACTAGAGAACTAGAGAAGAGAGAGTTGATAGTTGAATGACCAATGATTCTTCTTGTTCCAACAACTTATCGGAACGTTTACCAAACATTATGTGTAACCCAAAATGCCTTGTTTTTATAAATATGAGCGCATATATTTATACCGTGTAGTGTAACCAATAATACACAGAAATGTGTAGAAACACAACCTTGTTTTATGTATAAATTCTCACGCCGTGGTTTCCAAGGTGGAAGTGACGCCTGCTTCAGCCAAATCGAGGTTCTCGCGAGAAGTCAACTTAACAATATGGCCGCACTCTACCGCAGAAGGCTTATTCTGCGTTGCACTCAGGCTATCTTATCCTGAAGATTTTCCTTCTCGGGTCAAATGAATCGATAAATGTAGCTTTCTTTGGTTTTATTATTATTGAGCGATGTTTGTGGAATGTTGACACTTCATTTTACATATGCGAATCTTTGAGCGATCATCTTTTTTATATGCGAAACCGAAAATAATTTTCATATATAAAATAATATTTATAAATTATATAAATATAATAAATTGCCTGGTCACAGCTCTGTGTCTGCTTCTTGAAGTGATTTGAACATCGTAGACATTAAAGGATAATTTATTGATTAGATAAATAAATAAGTATTAAGATATCTGGGAGCTACTTCACTTACTATACTTCACATGTAAGTCCGCTTATTAATTCAAATTGAATTGGCAACTGAAATTCATTTTTAAGATTTAGAAAACACTAACAGCTAAGTTGCTGAAATTTCTCCAATATTCAGAACAGTTATGAGAACAAAATAATCATGTCGACAAAGCATCGCTGAAGAAATGAAATCCAGCGGTACATTATTTAAGTCTATACCAGTTTCTTTTTCTTTTTTTTTCTCAAGGTGTTGTTGCATGTCTTTCGCAGGATGTTACAATCTAAGAATTTTACTTTCAGTAGTTTGCCATAGATTTCTAAACAAGAAGTCAGTAAAGTCCAACTGACGTGTAAACCCTCTAGCTCACAGGAAATTTAAGCACTACCATGTTAAACCTCAAGACCACACTGACCTCTTCATCAGTTATAAGTAGAGATATTGTTGGTGAATAAAGTATTCTCGAGTTAATGATGAAGTAAAGAATAAATGCTGCTACTGGTTGATTTGTGTCAGAAACTATGCCTAACGTATTGCACAATTAGGTCGCCTGTCGCATTCCACTATGTGATATTTGCCTCCACCTGGGATTGCAGACGTTTCAAACACTACTTTCATAACTCATCTTCTATTAATTACCTATCTGTTTGCTGAAAATATTCAAATCTGTAAGTAGAAAATGAATTAAAACTATTATAATATAAGAATAAAAGGTAAAAATAGTTGCATAGCAGCTACTGTCATTGGGTGTGATGCATTAGGCCTTCACATCTGTATGCCATGATGTATGAAGTGGTTTGGCCAGTTCCCTTACATGTTGCCTTTCTTTCCCAAACAATTCTGAAAATTGCCTGGTACCCATTGTTATGAGGCAGAATCACGCCTAAAGCTTTAGGATCAAAAACAAATGTTTTGCCTCTGCTGAGAATTGAACACAGACTACTGTTAAGGCAGGCAAACAAATTATAAAAACATGCTTATATGCTTGCTTGCGTTCGTTGGCTTGAGCTCCAACGCGAAGTCCTGTATGTCGGATGAAGGCATCCTGTTGTCCAACATCAGTGTGATGTCATACAGGACCTGAGGTTTGCGTGAGTATCCGTTGTCCCATGTCTGGCTTATTGGTGTGCAGACTGGTGGTTCCTCACCGTACAGGCAGACACTCTCCGACTTCGGAGGAATCGGCGATCCTATTGACTTCAGCCAGGACCCCGAAGGGACCTGTTGCCCAGGACGCTCGACGAGGATGCGTCAATAGGTCTTGGCCAGTATATAACCCGGCCCTGGTGCCTTGGAAACACCCATATATGTTTTTAAAAGTTATTAAAATTTTAATTTACTCTAATTGTAATGCAACCTATAAGGGGTCCCTCTCATCTCATCCCATCTTGTTTTCTTGTACCTTGCAGTGTCAAGGTGAAGTATAAATAATGGGAGAGTGCCCGCTTATGAGCTTCATGTATATGGACTCTGTTATTCCCTTTGTCCATCGTTTACTTGGTCGGCCACTTCCTCTTCTTCTATCTGGTCTGTACATCATTGCTTGTTGTGGTATACTGTTAGTTGGTAACCTAGTTGCATGGTCGAACCATTTGACTTTCTGCCTTCTACTAAAATCTAGCGCTGCTATAACACCCACTTTAGTCCTGATTTCTTCATTTCTGATTTTTTTCTCATGATCCATTTGGGTCAGTCCGATTATACTTCTTTGTTTTTCTACGAGCAGTATGAAAATCTCCTCCCGGCTTGCTAGGCCAGTCGCAGTTTTAGAACAAAAATCAGACCAAGGGGAGTCCATCCCCCCTGGAGAGCTAAAACACCGTCGGTCCATTACCTCGCAGTCATTGTTTCCCGATCCCTCTATTTGTGGTCATTGTTTCCTTGTAATTTTTATTTTTCTGTATGGTCCATTGAGGGTATGATCATTTAAAATTGTAGACGTGTGCTGCTATGCAGTGGGCTTTTCCTTTTTGTTCATAAAGCTTAAAAGAACGGACACTGAGCTTAGTTGAGTCAACCGACATCATTGCACTCGGGGCATTCCTATAAGCGCTCAGTCCTCATCTTCAGTAGCCAGCAAAGAGTTCAAATACTATTTGTGCCCATTTCAATCTGATTGCATGTCCATCTTGCTTAACCTCTGAGTGACGACTGTCAACCAGATCCCCTGACCACCCCCTGCTGCTGCATTCTCTATAGACCATGATAATATCTATCTGTTCTTCTGCATTATTCACATGCTCCCGGAAACCTTCACCACATCTGCCTTATCATGCATCAAATCACCCCTTAATGATGCAGTACCAGCCAGTCTATCTGCCTGTTCATTTCCAACCAAACCAGTGTGTCCTGGAGAAAAGATCCCACGAATGCTCACAACCTCTGTATCAATGCATGCCATTCTGCATGAAGCATACAGTTTGTTCTCCAACCAGCAGAAAGCTGCAGTAACTGCCTACATCTCCAATTCTCAGACTTGAGGTTATATCATATGCCAAGCTCTCCTTGTCTAAACATTGGCCATTTGCTTTTGCTATGAATCCATGGGCAATATTTTGCCTATTTACACAGCCATCGATATAGATAATCAAATCGCCAGGACGAGAGTAGTCTGAATTAATTGCTGAATTTCTACTTCCATAGCGCCTGCTGGCCACTCACAGCCCAATGTGATTATAACCCCCACACATCTTAATTTCTATTCGGCACTCTGACCTGACCCACTCCTTGCCTCTTCGTCTTCCAAGCGTGCACACTTCTCTGTTGGTATCTTCTACCTGAGCCATTCATGATCTTCCTCTTAGCCTGTGGCTCTTGACTGCATCCAGGGAATCATGCAGGAAGTGTTCCTTGTCCACAGTTACCTTGAGGTACGACCTTGCCTGCAAAACCTTGAATCTGTCTGTAATGGTCAGCAATGCCAAGATGTATCATATACATACTATTGGGGTGTCCTTTATACATCCCAAAATCACCCTCATGGCTTGATTCTGTATGCGATCTGGTTTCACTAGCTGACTCTTTGAGACATTGAGCATTCCTGGCCTCTGAAATGATCAAGTGCTGAAAAAGTGTGAATAGCATTTTCTGCTCCATGTCCCTTGCTGCCATACTGTTCAATGCATTGAGACGCTTCTGGCACTTTGTAACCACCACTTCAACATAATCCTTAAAGGACATATCAAAAGTAATTCCCAGGTACTTAAGTCTGCTTTCTCTATTCACAGTTCTACAATTTATTGTGAGGCTTGGGAAGTCAGTTTTAACAATCTTATTGTCAAGAGAGCACCACAAAACAGATGCCTTTTCTGGGTTAATGCCAGCATTCATTTCCGTACACCAATCCTTCACTTTGTCCATTGTCGCCTGCAGCTCCTCAGCTATTTGATTTCTGTCCCTTCCCTGCCTTTATGCGAGAACATCATCTGCAAATGTTCGTATCCTTCCGGCCCCTGAAGCTTCGAGGCTGGCAATCTTGCTCGTATACACATTGAAAAGCACAGGTGAAATTGCTGACCCCTGTGGTAGTCCAGGGGCTATGATACATGGCTCAGAGGTCCATGTACCCATCTGGAGAACCACTCTACAAGAATACAAGACATCCGCAATCCAGTTCACCAACCAAGGACAGACTCTCTTCTCCATAAGAGAGTACATCAAAATATCATATCTGACTGTTGTACGCATCCTCATAATCGAGTGCTGCCACCACCATCTCCTGTCTGTTTTGGAACCCTTCATAAACATAGGCAAAAGTGGCTGCATTTGACCAAGTATCTTTCACTGCTCTGTAACTTCCCAAACCTTTCAGGAGGAGCTTTTCACTTTCTAAATATTCCAGAAGCTTAACAGCAACGATCTTCTCCAGCACCTTGCCAAAATTATTCTGTAGGATGATAATCCTGAACCCATTCGCCGTTGAATAATCTGCTTGGTTTAGGAAGTGGTGTTAAATAGCTGTGCACCCAATCTTGGGGTACTGATGATGTTCTGATGCTCAGGTTAAAGCAATTAGCCATCTCCATAAGTTCTCCATCACTCATATCCCTCATGTGGGCGTACCTAACCCCATCAGGCCCCAGTGCGGTGTCATTTGCTTTTTTCAATACATTTTTATATCTTCTGGCTGTATGATATCTTCACAGTAGGTATCTTTAATAGTGCCTGATAGATCTTCTCTAACTGAGTCTCTGATGTCCCAGTCATTCTGATGTGTCTGTGCTATAAGTCTGTGGACGAAAGCTCCCACTTTGTCTGTTGTCAAAGACGAACCGCTATCTCTGTATATTGTACCTACTATGGCAGGACAACCTTTCTATTGCATCTGTCTGTGCAATTTCCAGAACTTTGCCCAGTGTCTTATCTTCTCCAGTTTCATTCATAAAGTACACACATCAAGGTGACATAGTCATCTACACCGATGGGTCAGTGGTGAGAAACAGTATTAGTGGTTGGGGCTTTATTGCAAAGGCAAATGGATGAGTTTTGAAAAAGGAGAGTCTGGCATATGAGACAACGACCTCCAGTATGAGAATGGAGGTGGAGGCAGTAGCAGCGGCATTCTGTTGGCTAGAGGAGACTACTGCAACACACGTATTCATTACGGATTCAAAGAGTATGCTTAATAAGGTGGCGAAAAGAATGTTTCGTGTGGAATGGCTCTTGTCGCTTCAGAGGTCACATATTATGAGAATTGTATGGATATTTTACCCTGGCCATGCGGGGGTGTGGGGGAATGAAACAGGCTGATAGCCTAACAGGGAATGCACCTCTTGGTGGCGGATTGCCTATGGACAAGGGGGAGGTGGTCGTGCGTTTGTGGTACCAGGTGGATAAAGCAGAGGAACAGATTGAGAACCCATATGTGGAAAGAATGAGATTGCGGGGGATCGGCAGGGATTCTGGGAGAATCTCAAAACTGAGAGGAAAGACCAGGAGAACTTTTAATCAGATAGCGGTGGGAACAATTAGTAGTGTGACTCTTCGCTGGCTGTTGAACGAGAGGACGGAGCACATATGGGAATGTCCTTAGTGCAGTGATGTCAGTTCTTAACTCAACTCAACATTCATAAAGTGTTCCCATTTTGCTCTTTTGGCCTACTGCACAGTGCTTGATGCCTCTCCCCCCCCCCCCCCCCCCCCCCCATATGAACTTTAAGGTGTCCGCCGCACTTTCTTTAACTGTTTAAATGCCTCTCACTTTTATTTCCATGCCTGTAGAGTCCCACCATGGAGGTTGCACATAAGTAGGTTTGCTAGTTACACTGCATGCTCTCTGTCTGAGGCATCAAAGAAGTGTGTTTTATCTCTCATATTTAAAGGGCTTGCATGCTCTCACAGCCTTGGTCTTGTTGGACTTAGAAATCAATACTGAACAGGGTAGATGGTCACTCCCATGATCACCCAGGACAGTCCATTTTACAGCCAATACAGCAGACTGGGTAACAAATGCCAGGTCAGTAGCCATGTGTGCATCCCCAGATCCCATCCTCATTCTTCTTGGCCTCCCATTGTTTATGTAGACTACTTCTGAATTTACCATGGCTACTGCAAGGGAATTTCCCTGTTGGGTTTCCCCAGTAATGGACACTGATTTTTAAGTTAATCTAAGAAATTTCACTTTTACTGTTTTCACTAAATTGTTTAGGGTTAGATACATTTATCTAAAGAAGAGTTAACAAAATAATGGTAGCTCATTTATCTAAAGAAGAGGTAACAAAATAATGAAAGCCTCCCTATAACAAACCTTTCTTTTAGAGAATAACCAATGTTAAACGCCTCTCCAGTGTTTCTAAATGCCAGAGCACTGATTACATTTATGAATGAATTATACATTATCAGATAGCAAGCTGAGGAACCCATGGGCATTCGTCTGTTGTTGCTGGGCCTAAAGTTCAACAACCTTTGGCCTGATATTTTTAACAATCCTTAGAGTCTTGCCAGATTTGATCTTTATAAAACTACTAATGATTGTTAACAAGATATATTCACACCCTTGTATAAGCAAAGAAACAAGTCAGTAAAATAAGATGTTATATCTAACTAAATGTTGCCTTTAATAAATTAATGATTTTCTGTGGTATTCCATAAAGCCTCATTAATTTCCAAAGAGACTCCCTATAAATGCTATGAAAGGCCATTTCCTAGTCCACAAATGTAATGTAAACTGCTATGTTCAGGATGCTTTGGTCTATTATTATGCACAGTGTTGCTGTCTAGACAGAGCAGGATCTATTTGATCAAAAGCCTTAATTGTTTGTAAGTGGCATCTTGTAGTCTCTCCAAAATGATCCTGCTTAATATTTTCCCATGAACTAACAGTAATATTATTCCTCCATAATCTTTTACATTCCTTTCTTTGGCAGCTTCACCAGATGTCATACTCGCCAGTTTGCTGATATTTCTTCAGTTTTCTAGATCTGCTAAATAATCTGTGCAGTAATTTTTAGTTGAGTTGTTTATGTTAGTTTTAATTAATATTATTTTTAATATATTCTACATAGAATTTCCTCAACCCTGCCCAATTTTTAAAGAATATTTTAAACTATACCCAACAATACACAGAAATGCCAATTGCAAATTTTAAAGAATATTTTAAACCATACCCAAGGATACACAAAAATGCCACATGCTGGGTGCAAATGTATATTCTCTTTTTACACCTTCAGGCATCAAAATGAATAAATCCAAAGAAAACTGCTTGGAACTAGAGCTTGTAGGCCAAAATTGTTTTCACGTTAAGTGTCCAAGGTATTTATTTGGTCAGTAGCTTTTGCCTTATCTGTCATGTGTTAACTCCACATGATGCCATCAGTACGCATGTTTTATCAACCCTGTGGCTCAGTATATTCAACTCCAAGTGTTTTTTCGGGTTTGCTTTCACTACTCTTGTCTTTGACTGTTATCAGTCTACCTACAAGCAGCAGGATTTTTATTTTTTATATTTTTTTAGGGTTTATTTCCCTAAATGTGTATTACTTGTGTTAGTATAATGTTCTCACAATTTGTTTAGTTTTGAGAAAGATTAAAGATGTTTTTGTTTTTTTTTGTGTACATATAAACAGTAACAACAACAAACAGTCCATATGCGATAATCAATAATACATGACTCACTAAAACTAATTTTTGAAATAGCAATTAATTAAATGGGAGCATGAATTAGTGTTTTTCTATTTCCAGATGTCACTAAAACCAAGAAGAGTTGACTTTGAAGCCACATGGAAGTTACTGAAGGAGACATTAGAAGGTGTTATAACTTGTGGCAGTGTGCAGAGAGTCACTTGGAATGATCGTTTTTCATATCCTTATACACATAATTTAGAATTCATATTCTTCTTCTTCTTACCGTAATGATCATGATCTCTTTTCATGTCCCATATTGATTTTCTAATAAAATCTGTCCATAATACTATAATTGTAGTATGTGTGAAGTTGGGGAACAGCAATACTAGTCCAATAGATATTATGTGCTAAGCCTATTGCATAGCCGTAAACAAACACAGCCACCATACTTCTCAGGGCAAGCAAGGAAGAAAACGATTGTCCATCTAACAAATTGTTGTTGCTTGTCATGTTATTTTGTTTTTTAAAATTCTATTTTTTGGCTTTTCTTAGGCTTCATATCTGTATTTGGTCACCTAATGTTGACTAATAGGCATTAGTATAGCTAAAAAGTCTGTTGACTGTAACCCATTGGGCCAGTGAAACAGAGGGAGGCCTAAAAACATGGAGAAGAGACTTAGAGGTGGATGAATAATATGGGGGGGGGGGGGGGGGGAGAGAAGAATGGAGTGAGATAACAAAAGATAGGTTGGCTTGGCTTAAGTTATTTGAGGGCCTTTACTCCATGGGGGAGGGGGGACCAGAAGAGGAAGAATAGACCTTGCTTAAGTAATTGGTAGTACAGGGGAGGAGTAACTTAGGCATAGTGTTCTTTGACAGTAATTGCCAGGTGTGCTGTGTGTCACTGGGGACGTAAAGGAAGCAACGAATAGTAACACCTACCATGCATGTCATAAGGGGCACTAAGGAGTGTGAGGCCCGCTACATCATCCCATAGAAACCTGTAGCTGCACAATTCAACCACTCATGAACAGTTCTACAAAGGGCTTGGCTTGAGTTGGTTGACGGTCTATACTAGGCACTATGTTTTAGTTTTGCCGTATTTTACTAGAGAATTTGTTTGCGGTAACTTTTGATTTCTTCCTTGTGTGTCTTCTGATGTAAGGACGTTAAATTCCCCAATTATTTCAAAATCGCATTAAAACATAAACCGATTACCGAGTATTGTAGTTCCCCCCCCCCCCCCCCATTGTCTTCGAATGTATACATCTTGGCTTCTCAAATTTTTCTTCTTAAGTTGACTCATAAATGTTTTATATATATACGTTATGAATTGATCTAGTATGAATAATTCAATTGAGCATCCATTTTTATGCGTAATTTTCGACTATTTAAGTCAGCGGTTACATCCCAAACTGAAATTATTAAGATCGCATGCTATGATGCCGTAATTTCCATGGCGGGAGAATGGCGATTTTCTGTATCATAATCCAGCGATGATCATTTAATATTCTTGTGGATTATTCAGAGCGACTGAAATGATAATGAATGCATGTTTGCATTCAACACCCATTTTAGTATTCTTTACATCCCAGAAACCTCATGCACAATTAGTAGTAGATAATCATCACCCTAGCAGGCAGTTCGAGTAATGGTTTTGAGTGCAGTCGGATGAGAGTTTGATGCCCGCACTCATGGCTTACTGGGGGTGGGGGGATCTATTTCTAACACCTCCACACGCAGTCTGGAAATCACAACCTTCAGAGCGTGACATAGACTGCTTCAACATGAGGACCCTTACTACTGTTTGCATATACGCAGGGTTCAGTATTTTAAGTATGTTGGTTTCATTAGTAAGATGTTATTCAGTAGGCATCACCCTCACATTAGACTGTTTTTATTTTATGCAATAGTGTGGTAGGCAAGTTTACTGATTGCAGTTTGCAAAAGCTCACACTTTGATGTTGAAGATTTTTCAAATCTATGCTATATTATTAGCTGGCCTCTCAATGTTCATTAGGATTTAAGAGACATTTTAGAAGAGCCTATAGGAAATCCAGCGGGTGCTGATGATAATGTGAATGCGATTGGATGAGGCTTTGACACCTGCACTCATCATCTGCTAAGACAGTGGTTCTCAACCTTTTATGGCCCATGCCCTCCTTCACCATATTTTCAGAATGTCATTCCCCCCCCCCCCCCCCCCTTTCGTATTTCCTACCTAAAAATTTGGGCCGTGCCCCTCTTCAGCATATTTTCAGAACGTCATTCCCCCCTTTCGTATTTCCTACCTAAAAATCCCGTCCCCGCCCATATACAGTATACGTAATAATGGAAGCTAAATTTAATAGCACATACTAAAACAAGTCTAGACGCCCACATAAAACATGATTTGTGGGTTTACTTACTTTATAAATTGAATTTTAGAAGGGTGAGACGTATAGAACCGTAGAGTATGAAGGGAAAAACAATATCAAGTAATCGGTTCTTGTATTAACGCGATCTTGAAATAATTTTCTTCTTCTTCTTCCTCTTCTTCTTCTTCTTCTTCTTTCGTTCGCGAAATAATCTTAATTTCCCCCCTGGAAACCCTAAAATTCCCGGGGGGGGGGGGGGGGGGGGGGGGGGGGGGGGGGGGGGATATTCCTCACCGGTTGAGAACCACTGTGCTAAGAAAAGGAAAGACCAGCCACCTATTCCTCCTTTAATTCAGGCTTACAAACTGATGGTCCTAACACATCACAGACCAATAGTAGGCTCCTGCTTCAGGGCCTTTTTTTTTTTTACAAATAGGAAATCCACAGACTTAGAATCCTTAACTGCTGCACTGATGTGTACAGGCTTTGCACCGCCCTTCCAGAACCCCATGGAGACCGTTTATATCAAAGCACCAAAGACTTCCTTGAAGATCATGTGCGGAACCTTCTTTCAGTAAGTCTGTTGTGATGTCTGGAAATTAGTTAACCTAGTAATACTTGCATTGATTTTGTTTTTTATCACTTAAGTTATATAGAATTGTTTTGAATTTTCAGACAAACCATTTATTTATTGTTAAATACACAGGTGTTTTAGTATTTCATTATTCAGAAAATCATTAATTGATTTACACTGTATTTTTGACTGTATGAGTAGGTGTACAAATATTTTCAAATTCAACAGTTACGATTGTTTGATTGTTCAAGCAATGTTGAGTCATTTGTGTGAAATGTAGCTTTAAAATGGACTTTTAAGCGTTATAGTTTTTATTAAAGTAATTCAAGGGCAGGAATTATCATTGATAATATCACTGGTTATAATTTATACAAACACTTTTTGTACAGGACATTTTTCACACCATGAGGCACATTGGGTATGTGGGTGCTAGTGCCATTTATTAAGTCTGGTTGGCACTTAATGGATGATGTGATCACTGTTATGTAAACTGCCTTTACTTCCCAGGAAATTTCCTGTTACCAATTTTAGGCTAGGTAACTTGTGAAAGGCCCTAAAAGGTGTGAACTTCCAGCATTTGTTGCCAACTTATTACGCTTGAAAATATGTTTTCTAAAGAATTTTCAGTTATAATTATCTTGTCTTGAACCTAAAGATTTGGCTGATTTTGACTCAGTTTAACTACTATAAGCTGCTGACTGCACTAAACAATTTTGCAGTTTGATAAAGACTTAGAAATAAGCAGCAATGCATCTAACATTTCCAAACTTCACAAGAAAGAAATTTGTTAAAATTTACAAACTATAACATAAATTATAGACTGGCTTTTGGTTGGTAAAATGTCAATAAATTAACTCTGCCACAGCATGATTTTTAATGTGGCAGTTCAGGAGTTAACCTAGACATTTTTTTCTTTCTAGTAAGAGTTGTTTCTGAATAAGAAAACGTCTCTCATGAAGGAATGTACTGCGTTGAGGCTAGCACTTTTGCATCATACAATATCAATTTAATTTCATGCACTCAAACCTAGATATCATAAATCTTATCCCTTCAGCAATACTTTTTGTGTGTGCTTCAAACTATATTGTGAGTTTCCAGACTGAAGGCAAAATTTATAAAAGATATGAGGGCTGTCCAAAAAGAAACTAGCGTCACAACTTATTTACAAACAACATTTACCTTTAGTCTAATGTTATCAGGATGCATGGCCCAATATTTTGTTGTTGATGTACTTTGATAAAGTAAATGCATGTGAAATATACTTGGCAATTTTTGAAACATTCAGCAGTGAAAAGATCTTGAAGTACAATGCATTTGCATTAAATTATGTTTCAAATTATAAAACTGTTGCATACAATTTTCATATACTAAAACAGGCCTATGCTTATGCGAAAACTTGTTTTAGTTGTGCATGATGTCACAAGTGGTACCAGCATTTCAAATTGTTAACGACTTTCACAGTAGATGTCCACATATCTGAATGGCGTTTTGTGTGTGTATGTCGATCATATTGAGAAAGTGAGCTTTGCAATTAATGAACATCAGCACATAACTGGTTCTAGCATGTCCAAGGAAGTAGGAATCTGTAAAAGTTCAAGTCGTATGATTTTAAAAAGAAAAATGTAATGTGTTGTATTGTGACACAATTCATGTTATGTCTGCTGACAGATGAGCAAAAAGAGATCTGGCTCAAAGTCAGTCTGTAGATGATAGATCACCTTACAACACGTGCCTTCACATTACCAAAAGTGCATCGACTGAGAGAGTAATCTTACTATTGTTATGCTAAAAGTAAATATCAGTCCGGTTTCATTTTGGACACCCCTCTTATGAAAGGGTGTGCAGAAATGTTGATGATGAAACATTTTCAAATACATAACTATTTAGGTCAAACTGTATTCCTCGATTAACCGCATGAGTGTCATGTAATATGGAATGTAGACTAATTGTGTAGAAGCGGTTCGATGAAAATATAAATAAATATTCCATACTAAACAAGGCACATTTTCCCATCCAAAGTGAACAAGCCATTGCTTCTGTTTTCAGTTATAAACTAATTGTATTGTATCTTTCTCCTCAGGCTATTATGTCTTCTGGAGAAGAGCATATGCTTGAACTTTACCATAGACACTGGGAGCGCTACAACACTGGTGCAGGCTATCTGAATCAACTGTATGGGTAAGTCATCATTTCAGTTACTTTCTCAATATGGCTGTTCACTCAATCTCAGTTTGATGTTGAATACAGTGCCACCATGCTGGAAATAAAAGTGTTAGTTTTGACTTACAGCTATAATGTGGATATATCTTTGAATTTTTTTTATTTCTCGCATATCCTCTACAGGACATTGCTGTCATCACCAGCATTTTTCAGCTGCTGTTAATGTTTTGGCAAGATTATGCTCAGTAGTTTGCCATTGCTTTCTGAGCGACCAGCTCACATACCCCGTAAGTAACCAACACGACACGATCCGCTACCAAATCATGCGCAGCTGCATTACAGATGTGGATATACGGGATTACAGAGAAAGTCATTAACCTCTAGGCCAGGGAGACCGACATATCTTTGAATAACTACTCAAAATAACTACTGTGGAGGGCAGACGCACCATGGACCAGGCTGACATTCTGAATGCTCTACGAGAAGTAAGATTTGCGAGAACCAAGTGATGACTGTGAATCTACAACCATGGTCAGACTGCAAGAAGAGCAAATTAAAAGAGGTGTGGCAAACAAGAACACTACGCAGGAAGCCAAAGAAGATTGATAAACCAACACAGAACTGGTGTCATTAGCCGCTACACGTTGCAGGATTTGCTGAGGAGGGGATCCAAGCACTTATGGACTGATTGGTTCGATGTGCAATGAGGATGATCTGTCGACTAACTTACTAACTAACTAGTTTAGTTTAGTCGATGGATCAACATCACGGCACACGGGTGCAACCCATAAGTGCTCTGTTCTCCTCCTAACTCAAACCTGAGTCTGGAGAAACTCAGCTCAGTGCACGAACTCCGTTGCACCGGCAAGGATCCTGAAATACTTTGGGTAGATTTTTAACTCAAAATTTTGCCCGAGCAGCACCGTTAGGCTACTCTTTTTCGATTTCCAACTGCCAAGGGATTTTTTACGTGCGCAACAATACACACGGGCGTCCGATCTCACTACCCAGAGACCAGGGGGAATTTTTTACTAGAAGTATACGAGAAAAAATCCCGACATCACTGGGGCTTGAACCCGGGACCTCCAGCACTCGAGGTGGACACCATACCTCGAGACCACGCAGCCCCCTTAACTAACTAACTACTCAAAATAATGCACTTTGGGAGCAATTTGCCGCCGAATGTGTTGCATGGAGGGCAAATATCAGAAATACAATAAAGACAAAGGAGAAAATAATTGCAGATAGGTCACACACTTAGCACGTGAGGTGTAAGATGGTGAAAATGACCATATGTTCACATGCATTCATTGTGGGCACATTTGCTACCGCCTTTTTGAAGAACAATGTTACAAACTATTGTCTGTCAAGACTGCAAGGTGCCAATATGTATATATATAACTACTTAAAAATTAAAGAAGCATTATGTAATACACATTTAATTAATCAGTCTTGTAAACTGCCTTATTACTCATTTGTATCCTTTAATTATATTTTGTAAAATATGTTTTTGTGTTATTTTGAAGATACCTCAACAATACTTACATCAAGAAACAGAAGTATTCAGATGCTGATGTGAATTACGGAGTCTTCCCAGTGGATGCTGATTGTCTTCTAGAAATTGGAGAGGTTCTGTCCGTTTTTGTTTGTTTATTATAACAGTAATGTTTATATCATCATCTGTATGTTACTGGAGCCCATAAGTCAAGCAAAGAATTGCAACACTGTAACCTAATATGCATGTCATAAGGGGCAACAAAGGAGGGTTGGCATGAGGCTGACTACCTCATCATGTAAAAAAAAGTACTAGCTGTAAAATCCAATCAGTTATGAACAAGACTACAAAGGGATTGGCGTGAGTTGGCTGAGAGCCTATGTAAGGCAGCTGAATAAGAAGATGAATGTTTATGCCATTTTCCTGGGGGGAAAAAATATTTTGGAGCTCTTTTAGATTGGGTTAGCCTGCTTGCTTACAGGAACAGTGATTTAGGTTCAGTTCCCAGCAGGGTTTCTTCTTACTCCAGCCAGTATGATTTTTGGGTTGGCCTAGTCTCATAACCTGGTTCTAGGTAATTTTCAAAATGTTTCTAGGAAAGGATGGGAACTGACTGCCCAATCCAATATGTTGTGGCCTTAAATAGGTGAAAGACCAAACAGTTCAGACCTCAGCAACACTATTTGTCATACAACTGCCATTACCTTTAGTACACTTTATATTGATGTGTGCTGCATTAAAATTAATAATGTATCCAGAAATTATATTTGTTAGATATTACATTACATTGGCACCTTGTCGTCTTGACAGATGATAGTTTGTGCTTTAAAAAGGCATAATAACTTTTACCTATGGCGGTAGCGAATGTGACTGATAAGGCCAATTTGCGCTGTAAATGTCCGTTCACAGTGGGTGCATGTGAACACGTGGTCAATTTGTTAGATAATTTAAGGAATAATTGACAGAATGGAGAGGGTTTGGTGTTTACAAACTTATCTGCATCTGGTAATTACATTCAGCAAGCATTCTGATAGTAATGATCATAAGAACCTCTCTTTAACCCTCTTTAACAGCAGTATAACAAGAAAAGCATTTTCTTGTCTCCCTGCCCTTTAACAGTTACTGTTCAACAAGTTTGGGAGGGGAGGGGTGGGGGGGAGAACATATGACACTTTCCTCACTTTATTATGTTTTGCCATATGCCCCAAATTAGGACATGGACCCTCAGCTAACTCCCAATCTATTGCTGTCTCCTGCAGTTCTCCCCTTGCCCCTCCCCCCACCCTCTTTTTTATGTTATTCAACTCCATCTTTACTTCTCTTCTTCATGTGTTTTTAGATTTCCCACTGTTTCACTTGCCTTGTGGGTTTCACTTTATTATACTGTGGCTAATAGATAATAAATGAAAATAGAAAGTTTGTAATAAATATAGTGCTAAGAATGCTAATGCATTCATTCTCTGTAATTGGCTACTTTTGTTTAATTTACGTAGAGAATGTAACTTCCTTGACTTGATAAGGCAAGCAGTAAATTAGTACCTTAGACTGAAAAGTTGTACTTGTACTTTATTAATCCAGTGTAAAAGTGGTGTATGTTTTGTTAAGGTATCCCAATATCAGATAGCACAGGCCACAGCAAACACTATCATAGTGGGGTTGATTACTGCACTTGTTTACTGACACCATCATCTCAGGTTCTCTCTTCCCTCTCCCCCCCCCCCCCCCCCCCCCCCCCCCCCCAACCTCCCAATATAGGCAGAATTTGTTCCTCACCAATACTGTTCTGGTAAAGTAAGTTAGACTGTCAGAATTTTTCTTCCAGTTAGTAAATGTCTTCATTATCTCCATTTTTCTATATGTGTAGCTTGCAAAAGACATATGGAAAAACCTGATGATTGACTCCATTAAAAGCAGACTTGTTGTCCTCATATTGCAAGAAATTGCCAAGTATGTATACTGTGTTGTGTCTTTTAAATACCATGCCTTAATAGTTTCTTGCAGTGCATGCCTTGATATGAACAATTTTTTTTAAATCTGATCATTCTCCCTCCCTCTCTCTCCCTCTCCCTCCCTCTCTCTCTCCCTCTCTCTCTCCCTCTCTCTCTCTCTCTCTCTCTCTCTCTCTCTCTCTCTCTCTCTCTCTCTCTCTCTCTTTCTTTCTCTCTCTGCCTGTGTGTGTGTACACGCTGTGGCTTAGGGGGATAGTGAGGCGCAAAGTTTCATAGTCCCAGTCATTCTGAGTCAAGGGTTTGAAATCAGCTGCAGCCATTTGGAAGCAGATTGCCTTACATTGATTTTGATGGTATGAGCATCAGTAGTTCAGAAAGCAGTGACAAACTATTGGAAGTAAAAATTACCTAGTAAATTACAAACAGCCAATACATGCTGGGGTTCATTCCAGCATCCTGTAAAGGACATTCAGCTAACTCTCTCTCTCTCTCTCTCTCTCTCTCTCTCTCTCTCTCTCTCTCTCTCTCTCTCTCTCTCTCTCTCCTCTCTCTCTCCTCTCTCTCTCTCTCTCTCTCTCCCTCTCTCTCTCCCTCTCTCTCTCTCTCCCTCTCTCTCTCTCTCTCTCTCTCTCTCTCTCTCTCTCTCTGTATGTGTGTGTGAGAGATCTGTTATTGTTTTTTGTTGGTAGTTGTGGCTAAGGGCTTGTGAACGCGGTTTGTGAGCTCGTATACCCGGGTTCGAAACACAGCGATGCTGGTTTTTTTTTTCGAAAAAGGTATAGAAGCCGGTCGTTCAGAAAGCAATGGCAAACTACTGAACGTAAAATTTGCCCAGGAATCATGAACAGCGAAAATGCTAGGGTTGACTGCTACGTCCTGTGAAGGACATGCAACTAAATTTAATTTTAATTTATTATTTTTCAAGCTTTTTCTGTTCACCATGAAATATATTAATTGGATTTTCTTGGTAATGCTAATTTTAATGCTAAATACCTGTATATCTCACATGGTTTTCTTTATGCATTTTACCAGAGACAGAAATGGGTATGATGTTAACCAGACAGTAATTCATAGTGTTGTGACGTCATTTGTCGATGTGTCCGAATACAAGAAAAAGACACCTCTTGAAGTAAGTCAGATGTTCTTTCTTTTCCTCTTTGATTAATATCATTGTTTACACATTTTTATAAGCAGTCTTCTGGAATGTCAGAAAAAGAGCCCTGAAATGTTATATAGAACGTGTTTTGCAGTATGACAGTGAATAATAGAAGGCGAATGAGAAAATTATAAAGAGCTTGAAGGCGCAGAAATGTGGTTCATGAGACAGCTGTTGTGAAAACATTAGACTGCCAGAGTAACAGCAATTGCCTGGTCACTTACCATCCAGTATGATGGATAGGCGATAAAGCTGTTAAGGTGTCTGGAGTGTTTTTGCTTCTGACTAGTTTGCTAACTGATTATCCTCATGTTGGACTTTTAGTACATGGTTCCGTCATGCAGCTAAGTGTATGGAGCGACACTGTGAGCTGTGGATTTCTTGTGGAATGGTTTTACATCTGTCCACGATTGTTTGTATTGTGAGCATGTTCAGAAAAATGGCGGACAGTCGGTTGCTGAATTATTTGGTTTTGCCTTATGTAGTAATGTGCTTGCAACTGCTGGTTTTCTAGTGACTGTCGCTTCCATCAAAGATGAACTGTAATTTTAGTGGTGAAGTATTGTGTTGGCATTCTGGAAGCGGCCTTATGCATGTATGCCTGTGCTTGCTGTTGGTTGTTGGGACTGCTGAATGTTCTACTTTTCACATGGGATAGCGAGGAGCATTTTTTGTGATATTCACTGGCACAGGAACGGAGCAATTTGGGGTGACCTTTTACCGTGAAGTTGAACAACGACTAATGACTTAATTGAAAAAAGGAAAGGACAGATGAAAGTAGAACATTATATACATTATATAAAAATTAAGAAGGTGACAAACAGTGTCCTTTGGTCTTGTAATGAGAAGAGAAGCATTTGAAAATGTCTTTCCTTCCCACAAAACTCTGAAAATTAACTGGTACTTCATTTTTCAGTGAGATGTAAAGGCAAAGGTAGTCCCATGGCCATTATTGCTCTTGGGATGTGAAGTTTAAGACCTTCACATATTCTAGGCTGTGGCATAATGAAGTTTGATTGCCAGTTCATTTATGTGCCACTATTCCTTCCCAGAAAATTCTTAAAACTAACCGGTACTCATTTTATAACGCTGGGTCAACCGCAGATTCATACTCATCAGAAAAAATATTCCTGGCACTGCTAGGGATTAAACTTTAACCATTGTCTTCTCAAGTAAGTTCACCAAACACAATGCCACAGCAGATAAGATCACTTACAATTATACAGCTTTAGTTGGTCTTAGTAGTGCACCTTGTGAAAAGCACAAGATTATTTGTTTTTTACATTTATTTTAGTTAAAATACAGTGTTGAACCTTGTGATACATGTTATATATTTAATGTCAACCTCATTTCTATTTAGACAAATGGTCACAATTTTCTTGCTGCAAATAAATGTGTTAACATTTGTGTTTTGCAGTTATATCAAGAGATATTTGAAGCACAGTTTCTGAAAGAAACAGGAGAATTTTATAGACATGAAGCTGCTCGTTTGAAAGCTGAGTGTACATGCTCGGATTATTTAGAAAAGGTAAGTCGTAAAGATGAAAAAGAGAATTTGTAAGAGATGTGTCAAGTCATTCCTGTTATGTAGAAGTGAGTCACAGACAATTATCATATTAATAAGGAATTATGTGGAAGCTGCAGAGATGTGGTTTTATAGATGAATGATGGAAACATCACAGATGGATTAAAATCATGAAGAAGATACTTGAAAGAAGTTAACTCACAAAGAGAACTGGTTACAATCATCAGAAGAAGATATTCCACATAATGAAGAGGGAACAGCTGGAGTATGTTGTGACAGCGGGAAAATTGGAGAGGAAGAGAGGCAAGGGGAGACCAAGAGAGAAGATACTAGACAGTTTAACATCATGACAAGGAGGAACATCAGTATCAGAAATGATTGACAGTACATGAGACAGAGGGCTGTTGATTGACATGATCACCCAGCCTTAAAGGGTACTAGGAAATGTCTTAGGAATTAAAGATGGCCAGTGTAATACTGACCACACCACCCACCGAGTGCTGATTGGTCTATACAAATATGGGTTTACCATCATATGTCTAATCTGCCTTAAGGCATATTAAAGGCATTTGCTCTACCATTATCATTGAAGTCCTTGGGGTTTTCCAGGTGTATCTCAAATGCATTGAAACAGAAGCTGTGAAATTATTTTATTAGCAACTGAACTACAGATCAATATCCCCTTCAAGTAGTTCCATTGGGAAACTACATACCTCCAGATGCATTGTTCACGCTCCTATCTTCAACTGAAAGTGTCTAAAGCTTGACTTATGCTTGCTTGCTTGTGTTCGCTGGCTGTGAACTCCAGCGCGAAGTCCTGTATGCCGGATGAAGACATCCTGCTGTCCAACACCAGTGTGATGTCATACAGGACCTGAGGCTTGCGTGAATATCCGTTGTCCCATGTCTGGCTTATTGGTGTGCAGACTGGTGGTTCCTCGCCGTGCAGGCAGACACTCTCCGACTTCGGAGGAAGCTTGACTTATGACTTGTTCAAGTTGCTTACAGTTTACAAAGAAGAAAGGAAAGATAATCACACAGACTCATATTCACTGAAATACCACGTTTTGTTGTTGCATATAAATTCAAATTCAGTCATAGATATGGGCCTGCACCATAAAGATGTATGTAAACAATACTGAAACTGTGACATTATCTATTTTTATTATTTACAATGAAACTACAAATCAGTATTGAGTAGTTTTTTTTTCCCCCTACTAAACATCAATTGCCGGTCTCCCTGGCGAAGAGATTAACGACTTTCTCTGTATATCCATGTGGGTAGCGCAGTTGTGTGAGATTCGGTAGTGGATCATGTCGCGTAGGTTACTTATGAGGGGTATGTGAGCCGGTCGCTCAGAAAGCAATGGCAAACTACTGAGCATAATCTTGCCAAGACATCAACAGCAGCTGAAAAATGCTGGTGTTGGCTGCAATGACCTGTAATGGATAAGCGAAAAAAAAAAGAAAAAACATCAATTAGGAGAATAGTTCTCTGGTGGTGTCAGAGATGTGGCTGCAATGTTGCCAGTTTTCAAGCCACATTATCAGTCTTGTTACTTGTAAGACACACTTTTATGTGGCACTTATATTATTGATATCAGATAGTGACACGTTTCTTTAATAGTTAGATTTTTTTTAAAGTTAATATATATTTAATCAGATAAGATTGCAGGATGTGAAGCATGATAGCCCATGTCAATCAGCAGGACACTTGATAATGATATTTAACACTGATCATTTGTAACCTGGGGAGCTATGGTAGTGCAGTGGCTAGCACATGCTTGCCTGCCAGCACAATGGTCATGTGTTCAAACCCCCATCAATGTGGATTTTTAAAATTGACTAGCTCTGCCAGGTTGCCCCAGCCTAAAATGAGTATCAGGAAATATTATGGGAAATAAAGGTGGCCAGCATGATATTTTACTAAACCTCCCATGAACTGCCAGTTGGTATATTAAAATATGGGGTAATCACTGTGTACCCAGTACACATCAAGGCTTGTAAAAGAATCCTCTACTTTCCTTGTAACTAGCTATTTTGTGTGTCAGGTCTTAGATATGACAGAGCTACAGTATGACAGTAGACGGTACTACCTGCTTTCTGTTAGCGCCGAATGTTGGACGGCACTTACCAACCCCAACACCCCACACTGTGCCAATGGCTTTGAGTGGAGGAGTGCAGTAGGGAGAGTACAAGCCTTACCCTAGTACGAGGAAATGCAACCTAAAGACTAAATGTCATGGCAGAAGTAGACTACGCCCTAAACCTTGGTAGGCAACTGGTCTAGGATGAAAGCTTCAGCAAGCAGAGTATTGCTTTGCTGATCCAGCAGCTTCTGCAGCTTGTCTTGTTCCAGACATATTGGTGTTACCTTTTCTCTGGAGTAAACTAGGCAGGCCAAGAGAGGGATCATGCTGCATAAGCAACACATGGTCTCTATTAATTCAGCCCAGGCTTTATGTTATGGAGAGGTATAACTCCATTTTACAAACTATCGTCTGTCAAGACGGCAAGGTGCCAGTCAGCTATTTCATGAATCTTTGCTTTATTTAAACTTTCTTTATTACATTGTAAGATCTCATTAAAATTTTTTTTAATTTCTCCAAATCATACAAATTAAAAGGAGAATTATACCAATACTTTCAGGTTATACAAAGACTCGACAATGAGAATTTCAGAAGTCGGAAATTCCTTCATAGTACCTCATATGCAAAAGTGACACAAGAAGTGCAGGCCAGAATGGTAGCAGATATTATAGATTTCTTACATGGGGAGTGCAAAGAAATGGTTGAACTGGAAAAAAGAAAAGGTGGGTTTAAAAAATTAACATTGCTAATATTTTTTACTTTGTCATAATTGTCTAACTCTCCTTGTTCATAAAGTCTCTTCGTTCTTTCCTTTTTTTCTGTTCAACAGTGTTCTGGTATTTGTTTAGTAGTTAAACATTTTGTTTTGTAAGTGTAGTCCATACACAAGCTACTACTTCTAGTGCACAGGACTGATTTTTGCGCGTGTATTCACTTTCCTTATTTCCATTGTCCCTCATCATCAGGCGACCTACACCAGCTTCTGAGGTACTTGTAATTTATGTCCCCAAGTCAAGGACAAGAAGTCAACATTTTAGACCAGTGTGGGGGTTCACCCCGCTACCTCGGCATTAGGCGAGCATGAATCGCCCCAAAAAACGAGAAGTAGATGTGGGCTTTACTGAAACACGGCTACAAGAAACAAATTGGACCTTGCGGCAAAAGCCTTCATCAGTACAGAACAAAAAAACACAAACCGACACAAAACAAAATGAAACACACTACATGACAATATTAACCCTTTACAGGGCAGACGCTTGTCCGTTTTTTAGCCCTGAACGGGCAAGATTTTTTCAGGTTTGGTAAAATTTCGGGTCGCGTTAGTAAAAACATCACAAATAAGGTGTTAGTCAACCGATTTTAGTTAAATAAACAAAACAATGAAGGGAAAAGCATGCAGAATATGTTACTCACGTGATTGTTGTTGGTAATCCATATATGAACACAAATATTTACGAAATACAGCATGTTGTTTGTGATTTTCCGTCATCTATACGGCAATTTACAAACACATTTTCAGAATCATAATCACTTTCTTTAAAGTCCGACTCAGACTGCTAATGCAAAGTAACGCTTTGCACTGATATCTAGCTCCGATTAATAGTCAACTTCGTGCCCTTTAATGTCATTTAAATTGAACCTAGCGAAATCTCGGCTATCACTTGAAGAATCGCCGAAATCCGTTTTGAAAAACAGCGTAAAAGTCCTGAAAACTATCAAAAAAGGTCTGTTCAAATTCATAGTATCGCGTTTACAATTGGCGGCCACGTTGTCAAGCTATCGGTGAAAGCGAAAGTAGCCATTGGAAGTGTCGGAAAGCCGAGAGATCGCGTTTTTACAATGCATAATAGTATCGGTCGTAACCGGCCACTCTGCGCATTTAAGGCATCGGACGGAAACGGACGCTCTGCCTTGTAAAGGGTTAAACTAATTAAAGGTAGTTATCTGAATCTGTATCCTTGCTGGGAGCGATTGACACGCGTTGGACAACTGTCAGTGGATTATATGGACCGGATGTAGGGTCACCGGGTCAAAGGTCAATGCCGTCAGAAGCTCGGGTATTGGCTGAGCCGCTGGACGGGAGGGGAGTGGGGGTGGAGAGGCGCCCATGTTAGCGGAAAAGTAAAAATTGGGATAGGCGAAGATGTTGCGGATGCAGTTCACAATTAGCAATTCTCGTTAAGTGCTCGAAAAACAGCTGCGAAAGATTACATTGTGTTGGTCCTCACAGAGGGGCATGAGTAGCGGTCTTTCAGAAAACTAGCAGAACTAGCCAAGAAGGTTGACTGCGAAGTCCTGCAAAGGACCTGGAAATACCTTGATAGTGGACTATAAACTAGGGTGTGGGAGGAGTGGGGTTTGGATGTTAAATGAAACTGTGTTGGACATTGAGGCCATGAGGGGAGAGTGTGCCCAACTGCAAGATGAGACAGTTTTCCAATATCTTCCGATCCCATTCGTGGGATGCGCATGATTTGATGGCCGTGACCTGTATGTCGGCCATGTGACAGTGGTCAGGACTGTTGAAATGCATGGATACTGGTTTGTGGGCACCACTGGTGATATCAGAAAGATGTCTAAATCTGTCAGCAAGACATAAGTTTGTCTCACCGACATATCTCGTGTCGCAACGTGTGCAGGTGATCAAATAGATAACGTTGCGCCTGATGCATGAGAAACCCTCACGGATGTGGAAGGTCATCTTAAGGAATGTCAGACTCTGGGTTTGAAGTACGTGTGGGCAGGTCTTGCAACGCGATCTTGTTTACCTCGGCATTAGCACACTGGAAGTTTAAGAGCAAATTTTCTTCTCCAATCGGCCATGCTGACCTTCTTTTTAAATATAATTTCCTTACTTAAAATTAACAAAAAGCTTGCTAGCCACCTGAAGTACAGAAGAGCTTATTAAAAAGATATCTTTACTTTCAACATTTGAATGAAAGCAACACAAGGCAGTCTGCTGCCAAATCGCCCGCAGTTGTGTTTCAAACACAATATGCAGGATTACAAATTACATCTGTAACCCCTTTGCCACAGTAATAAGATATTGTCTGTCTTAAAATCTGCATTGAAACAGTTGTTATCCACCAATTTATCATCATCCAATTGTTCTTTTAATTGTTTTATTATTACACCTGAATAACAGAGCTCTGTTTAGCTGTATTTCTATGAACAGTTTGCTGCCATTGTCAGACTTAATCACAAACAACAAACAAACAAGAAAAATGTAAACAACATAATTGAAATGAGGACAGCGGAGACTAAATGTAGTGGGGAAAGACACTTAGAATGAGTGATCTCAAGAATCAAATAGGGTGTATAGTGTTAGACCATATGTAGCATATATAGAGAATATTTTTTAAAAGGGTTTCTACTTATGAAATCATCACAGTTGGATACAGCTTGACAAGACGAATCCAACGGTATCTCAGCGAAGAGTGTACGTTAATTCTAAGCGGAGTTATGAATTTTTTTTTTTGTCGTAATTTAGAACCAGGAAGTGCAAAGAGGTCCTAAGTAATGAGGGAGATTTTATCGCGGCTCAATAAATTGGAAGCTGAGACATTCTGCCTTCTATTACTGTGGCTTGTTTATTTTTAAACGGACAGCGTAGTACCATATATCATTGCGTCTGGGGTGGCGAGGCCTAATTTGACGTATTATCTATTTTTCGATAGGATGTGCCGTGACCTAATTAACAATTTAAAATGGCCACCAATTGTTTATTATTCATTAAAAGTATATCGCATCGCTAACAAACCTGACAAGATGTATACTTTATTCTGCATTTTGGTAACAGGAAAGTAAAAGTCACATTCCTCTTTCGATAGAATGTTGACAGGATCGAGATGATCAACTTCAATGCACCGGGTTTTAACCCATATGGCTTGGTCTCTTTTCACAGGGTGTCCTGCCGAAAGCATCACACAAAGCACGAGTGTCTCCATGTCTCCGTGAAAAATGCACTCGACTTTTAAGACTTTGCGATAGGATGTGCTGTGACTAATTAACAGTTAAAAATAGCTGCCAATTTATATTAATTAAATGTCATGTGAAATGTTCGGCGTTGGTGAAAAAACAATTCATGAAAATGTACTCATATTGTCTTAATGTACCAACTGCATTGCGACAGCTTTCTTTTGTTGATTAAATATCATGCATTAATGTAAGTAAATAAGTTTGTAACTGCTGCATAAATTAAGCGGCAGTTAATTAATTATTAAAATATTAAATAATAAAAATAAAAATATTAATTCATTAAATATTTGCTAAAATTGATTTCTACTTCTGCTCTATAATTACACTGTTCTGTGTCTAAAAATGAGCAATTAATAATTAAATACTAACATTTTTTAAAAACAATAACTTATTTTGCAGTATTTTATTTAAATCTAAATAATTATGTACTGGTGCACGGCTAAGAAAAAAAAGTACTCATTACAGGTTTACAGAAAACTGACTTTCAAAATTATTTTCAGTCATGTCAAAGGGTGACAAATTATACAAGAAAATAGATAAATTACTGCTACAAATGAAACTTGTATTCTGTTTAATTTTAGTAGTTAAATTGCCAGTTATAATTATTAATAAAATTAATAAATACAGGTCCGCTATAGTTTAGTTCTATTGTATGGGCGCCGCCATCTTGAATTTTGTGTTAAGACTGCCATATTTCATTTTCGTGGTTGTGCTAAAAAACAATTTCCTAACAAAGTAAGAAGCGGTTATTATTGATACTTCACATATATGAGAAATTGAACGGAGAATTCAAAAATGCAATAAAACGTCTTTTAATATTTATGAAACGTGAGTTATAAGACAAGTTAGCTTACCGGGCATCAACTATCGAATTTAACTCCACGGAGAAATAACTTTGAGCGACAAAGATTTGCTATCTTAGTAGACAGGCCACTTATGCAATTTTCAGAGTGGTTTCCCGCGAAGTTTGACTGGTTATTTCCAAATATATCCAATCAGAAACAAACATGGGTAACCCCAGGCATAAACCGGATGTCGCAATTAACTTTATGCTAATTAGGGTCACACCTCCCCCCACCCATGTTAGGATAAGCCGACCTTTGACATTGCTACATATGTTGTTAAAAGACAGTAAATCAGATGGTTTGACCATATAACACCATCACAGGACAATGCATACCAAGGGCTCTAACACTTAGGCACAGTGTAAATAGTGAAAAGTCACCACTACAAACGTTGGATTGATTAAATATCTGAGGCTACAAACACCACCATTTATGGAACATGCACTCTCACCCATCTCTTCTTAACCTGGCTCTGTACAGCAAAACAGGAAGGTAGGATGAGGAAGAAAAGAGAATGTTTCTCCTTACTTGTACTGACCATATGACTATAAGTAACATACTTTTTTCTAATAAATTATGTTAAGATATTCAGGAATTCAAACAGTTTTTCTTTTTTGTTAATTGTAGACCTTACCAACTTGTACATATTGCTAAAGCCAATCCATAAAGGTCTGGACACGCTGGTGAAGGAGGTAGAAACTCACATCAAGCAACAGGGAATGCAGTCTGTTCTCAGCCTTCAAAATGATCCAACAGTAAGTACTATTTTTTTTTCATTCACTCGCTTTGAACTCACTCGTAGTCCATGTAAGTGCTACTACTTCTAGTTCACTGGACTCATTTTTGTCTGTGGATTAGCTTTTTAGCCACATAAAGTCGTTTAAAAGTCGACAGGGTCGACATCATTTCACCAGTTTTTATCCCATATGGTGTAACAAGCTACGTGGAGGGTCCCAAGTAACTATGTAACAATATTTCAATATTATTCTATTGCCCTGGCTGGGGTAGGTTTTTGCTTGCCAACCCTCCTCCGTTCCCTGGACTCACTGTCACTCTGTCTTTCTACCTCGGGACCTAACCTCTAAGGTGTATTTCTGGCTGCCGCATAAATAACATGGCGATCGTCAGAATAACTTGAAAGTAATTTTATTAACCTAATCAAGAACAGCACAGGAAAATATCAAGGCAGATAAACAGATAGTTCTAAACAGACACAACAAGGATAACGTTCAGGCGTAGAGCCTCAGGTAGCTATCTTCATAGACTCAGCTTCATACACTGTCTGATCCGTCCACATACAGCTCACCGCATGTGCAAGAATCTCCTTCCTTCCAGGTAATTGGTTGTACGTACAACAGCCTTCTGTAGAAGCAAACTTCCAAATTTCCATGGACCACAGTCTTTTTAGTAAACAAATGTTCTAGGGAAGTGGCATAATGTCAGGTAGGAAATAATGTCCTGGAGAATAGTTCTCATATAATAATGGGTGTGTCTGAGTGATTGGCGGGGTCCAGCCAATAATACAAAAGGACTCAATCCAATCGTATCGAGATGACTGGTGATGTGTCAGTACAGCTGATGGTCATTCTTTCCAGGTCAGCAGTGGCTCTATCTCGTAGAGATCATATTCTTACAGCATGCATGGCCCAAACCTTGCCATGGCATAGTCATAAACATACTTTCTGCGTAGAGCCCTGTCGAGACCTTCAGCTCTGTTCATACTTTCAAAAGAAGGACCCTGGAAAGGACAAACATTCGAGTGAGGGATCAAGCTGACTCAAGCACCACATATTAGTTATGCATTTCGGCTTACCAACACCAGTTTATCAGTGGCTTGCTTGAATGCGTCGGACATGTCAGGTAGCCCCTGGATTGGCTACGTCCTGGCTTGCATAGACCTCCAATCTGTAGACGTCCGGTCGGCTACACTATGCACCCTGTTACATACACGAATCACTCTCCTCACTCATACCCTGCCTTTATTATTATTGGGCACATTCATTTCCCAGCTTCTTTCTCCCTCGCAAACCATGCCTTTCTCACAACCAAGATCTTGTGGTGTGGTGCGCCTAGTAATCTGTGTGTTTCTCCCCGTTAACTAATAATATAGTAATGGGGTTGTATGGCACGCAGTGTAGTTCCCCATTCCCAGCAAGAATATGCAAGAAGATACTACCTCTTCCGGCTGCTGCTCTTGTCTGAGCTGCCGCCGCAATGTACCGGCAGTGCCTCACCTAACACGTAGATTCAGAGGAATGCAGGTTCTCTCAATAAGATAACGAAGTTTATTTATAATCCCCACATCATCCTATCGACTACAAGACGAAAGAGATACTACTAAGTCACGGTAAGCCGTAGGAAGAAAGATATCACTCGTCTATCAGCTGCCAAGAACAAGCGATATCATTTGGTAACTACTTATTCTTCAGATGTGTTCCCTTGCCATGCCAAGATCAAGACGCGTAGCCAGATCGGCTAACGGTCACCCCCTCCCAACATGGCAAGACTGCTGTTTCGCCATATCCTCTCAGTCGTTAAGACAATAGATATTTATAGGCCAAGTTTTGCCTGGACCAAAGAAAACCCAAGTTTACCTTTCCACTACCTCAGTAGTATGTTGCACCTCTGTCGTAATCTTTAAATCACTTGACATGCTGCAACTATCAAACGGTAGGTGTTGGCACGGCCATCAATTGACCAGCAGCCGCACCCGTGCACATTTGACGCAAGGCGTTCCATCGGGTCTACCCGAAAGGAAAGACAAATATATACTCGCTCCATGTAAAGATTGTGGTATGAAGATAACCCAAAGAACCATCTTTCATGGAGATTTGAGCGAACAAGAGAACTGAGAGCTTCCGAAAGCCGTTTCCCCCTGTTTACCCAAAATAAAAGAATGCATAAGGACATGGGCCACTGGCGTTTCGCTACATAGGCCCCCTCTTAAGAAAGTCGAACCCTACGAACTTTCTACTGTCAGTGGTTCTGTTCGAATGACCCCACCCTCACATTCAACCATAGGATGCCGTGATAGGAAATCTGCTCCCACATTCTCCCTTCCGGGGATGTATTCGACCGTGAACTGATACGGTTGTAGGAGCAATGACCATCTCATTAACCTCGCGTTCAGTTTTTTAGAAGTTGCCAAGAATGTCAGAGGTTGATGGTCGGATTGCACTTTGAACTGGACTCCATACAGATAAGGTTGAAATTTCTGTACCGCCCACACTAGAGCTAGACATTCCCGTTCGACGGTGGAGTAATTCCGTTCGGCGGGTAACAGTTTTCGACTGGCATATGCCACCGGACACAGCACCGAAGGATTATCTCGCCCTTCCTGCAACAGAGTTGCCCCAATCCCTATGTTACTCGCGTCGGTTCTCAGAACAAACGTTTTCTCCAAATCTGGGAGTTGCAGGACTGGCCTATCCACCAACGCCTGTTTCAGCTTCCCATAAGCCTCTTCACAGCTCGGGGTCCAGACTATAGGATCTGGCGATCCTTTCTTCAGGGTTTCGGTTAACGGCGCCCCTATTTCGTTGAACTTCGGAATGAATTTCTGGTAAAACCCACACAGACACAAGAAAGACCTAACATCTTTTTTGGATTTAGGACGGGGTGCGAGACGGACCTTCTCAATATTCTTTTCTTCCGGTACCAGTCCCCCTGGGGTAATAGTATGTCCCAGAAATTCCAAGGATTGATATCCAATCATGCATTTGGCTGGACGGGCGGTTAACCCCTCCTCTTTCAATCTTATGAAGATCTGTTCCAAGGATTTCAGGTGATCATTCAGATTGTCAGACGCGATGAGAATATCATCCATAAACGAGACGACAGAGGGATCCCTTAAAGGGTCTAATAACTTTCTCATCATGCGTGTGAACACACTGGGCGCATTGCTCAGCCCAAAAGGCATCACCTTAAATTCGTAATGGCCGCTCGGAGTACTGAAAGCGAGCATGGGCCGAACCTCAGGCTTCACAGGGATCTGATAATATCCCCGACTTAAATCGATTTTTGAGAAGTACTTTGCCCTATTTAATCTGGCAAACAGTTGATTGGTGTTTGGTAACGGCTCAACTTGGAATGTTGTACAACTGTTAAATGCCTGTAATCAATACATAAGCGGTGCTCCCCGCTTGGCTTCCTCAACAAGACAACCCCGGCATTATACGGAGAAGTCGAAGGAGTGATGATGTCATCGTCCAGAAGCTTCTGGATTTCAGCTTCCAGGGCCTTCTCTTTCGAAAAGGGCACTGGATATATTTTTTGGCGAACGGGGTCTTGGGTATTCAGAGTCATATCAAACTCGACTAACCCTGTCCGCCCTGGCCGATCGGTAAGAATCTGCTGATGGGACTCCAACAAACGGATGACCAGGTCTGTTTCTTCAGCCGACAGATCAGGATTTATATGTACATCCCTATAGGTTTCCCCAGGGTGTAATGGATACCCCCTATCCGCGTCTTCGCCCGATTCAGTTTCCATCGCGACCGCCATAGTCATGAGTGGGAGAGAAGTACCGTCCGATCGTTCTTCATACTTCTTGAGGAGGTTAATGTGGAAGATTTTGGACTTCCCCCTGATTCGGATGGCATAGTTGGTGCGGGAAACAACCCTTTCCACCGGGAAAGGCCCCTGCCACCCAATCTCGAGTTTATTGGAACCTACTGGAAGTAACAACAGAACCCGATCCCCCACCTTAAGAGACCTATCTTTCGTCCTTCTATTGTAGTAGGCCGCGTGTCTCTTTCTGGCCGCTCTCAGATTCTGAGCTGCCAAAGCCCAACCCGTCTGGAGTTTCTTCTTTAACTCTTCGACGTATTTATATGAGGATACAACTTCTTCGGAAGTTTCTTCCTCTGTCCAACATCTCAATAAGGCTTCTAAGGGACCCTTGATTGGCCTCCCGAATAGTAGAGTGGCTGGTGGCAACCCGGTCGACCCATGGGGAACCTCCCGATAGGCGAACAAGGCGGCTGAGATATACTCATCCCATCTGTCTGGTTTCTCTTGAGCCAGCTTCCGAAGCATGGTCATCAAGGTACCATTAAACCTCTCTACTTGCCCATTAGACTGAGGGTGGTACGGGCTTGTGTGAATGTGGTTAGTCTGGAAGATACGAAAGACTTCTTCCATCAGCTTACCACAGAACTGAGACCCATTGTCCGTTAGGATCTGGTTGGGAAATCCCAACCGAGTAAAGGTCTCCATCAGTGCATCAGCCACTCGCTTAGAGTCGATTGTGGCCAACGGTATCGCCTCGCCCCACATGGAACAGCAATCCACCATCGTGAGAATGTACTTATTCCTCTTCCTAGTCCGAGGAAGAGGACCAACAAGATCGATGGCAACTCTCTCGAAAGGAGAGTTCATAATGGGCATGTCTCCCAGGACTACCGGAGCCGTCCAGTGTTTTGGTGCCACACGCTGGCACTCTGGGCACGACTTGACGTACCTACGCACGTCTCCAGTCATCCCTGGCCAGTAGTAATGGCAGGAAATGCGCTGGAGAGTTGCCCCGACACCCATATGTCCACTGAATGAAATGGTGTGTCCCATATGAAGAAGCTGTTCCCGATAGGCCTTAGGAACTACCAGCTGTCCATGCTGGTGTTCCTCCACTCCGGCTCTCCGGTACAGTAACCGATTCTTCATATAATACTGACCCCGTCTTGGTGGGTCAGACTTTTTTGGCAACTGGTTGAAGCAAGGTTGCAACGTAGCATCCTGGCTTTGAGCAGCTCGTAACTCCCCAGGCAAGGGATTCACGATCAAGGCCGGCGTCTGCTCATCCTCCGATTGAGATCTGGTTTGCATCGCCCCTACGTACATGGGTTCGGTTGGAATCCCTAGAAAGACGTAGCGACAACCCAAGATCATTGGGAAGATAGGATCTAGCAGAACGGCTGCCTGTATAGTGCCGGTAACATATTTTGATTTGATGTCTACCTTCGCAATTGGAAGAGACATCGCTACCGCACTCTTTGTCGCCGTTTGAATCTCAATAGATTCCCCGGTTAGCTGCTCCGGGCTCACTAAGTGTGATGAAATTACAGCCTCAAACTGCAGACCGGTGTCATAGAGACACTCGACTGGTTGTCCGTTCACAAGTACCGTTTCTACTACTGGTGGTTTTTCTGAATCATTGTTCCCAAGATCCCTCCCTTCTACTTCCTTGTGAGACCCTTCCCCGGTTTCTACAAGACAAGCAGCATAGTGAGAGTCTTTCTGTTTACGCCGGCAATCAACCGTATTGTGTGTGGGAGATTTGCAATAGGCGCACCACTTTTCACTCCACTTTCTTTTAGGAGATCCAGGTGGACTCTTACCAGAGGGTTTCTTAATAGGAACTTTCTCGAAAGGATCCTCCTTCTTGGTGTGAGCTGTTTTATGGTTCTTCTTCTTTCCAGACCAGGTGTCTGGTGGTCGGGGATTGGGTTGTGACAATTCCCCATTATCTCCATGAGCTAGCACATACCTTTCCGCTAATGTATTTACCAAGTCTAACTTCTCTGCCCCATTTTCTAGCAAGAAAGTTTGCAATGGCTTCGGCATCATCCTTTTCATTTGGTCCACGACCACTAATTCTTCTAAACTTTCATAGTCGTTAGCAAATCCAGCTAATGACATCCACTTCAAAAGGTAAGACTTCAGTCGAACACTGTAGGCTGCGAACATCTCTCCTGGCTCTCTCTTGGACTTTCTGAACTGCTGACGGTATGTATGGGCTGTCATCTGGAACCTTTTCAATAATGCTTTTTCCAGAGCCTCATAATCATTCTCCATACCAGGTGGCAACCTTGAGTAGACCTCGTACGCGGTCCCCCTCAGGCCCTGCGAGAGTTTCAAGTTCCATTTCCCACGTTCCAGTCCCATAGCCAAAGCCATCGACTGGAATTTTTGAAGATACTGGTCGATCTTCTCTTTGTGTTCATCGAACGGGAGCAAAGGGAACTTCATTGCCTGATATGAACCGCCACCAGAAGTTGTTGAGTCCGGTAGAACTGTGCCTCCCACTGCACCCTCGCTTTCCTTGGCAGTTTGAGCTCTAAGCTCCAACTCCCTCATGCGGAACTCATGGTCTCTGACGGCCTGTTCTGCTTCCCTTTTCTTGGCTTCGCGCACAGCCTGTCTGAAGTCTCTTTCCACTTCCTGCACATATTTCTGTAACTCCGCTCCATCATAGCCCATCTCACGCCCTGTAGCCTGTACGTCAGCGACATTAAACCCAGCTGATGCCATCTTAAACTCAGAAGGAAATGTATACAATTCTATATCAAAACTTTATCGATCAAATAACAATTGGATAGTTTATACGACCACAACACGTCATATGTCGGTCAGTCTGTGTCAGGCAGAGTACAGACAATAGCCAGGCACGGTAGGCAGAACCTATTGATAGTAGACAAGGATATCTGTCCCCTATCACTATATCAGCCAGAACTCCACCAGGATTTCAAATATCCCGCGACGTGCCCCCAGAAATTGTAACAAGCTACGTGGAGGGTCCCAAGTAACTATGTAACAATATTTCAATATTATTCTATTGCCCTGGCTGGGATAGGTTTTTGCTTGCCAACCCTCCTCCGTTCCCTGGACTCACTGTCACTCTGTCTTTCTACCTCGGGACCTAACCTCTAAGGTGTATTTCTGGCTGCCGCATAAATAACATGGCGATCGTCAGAATAACTTGAAAGTAATTTTATTAACCTAATCAAGAACAGCACAGGAAAACATCAAGGCAGATAAAACAGATAGTTCTAAACAGACACAACAAGGATAACGTTCAGGCATAGAGCCTCAGGTAGCTATCTTCATAGACGCAGCTTCATACACTGTCTGATCCGTCCACATACAGCTCACCGCGTGTGCAAGAATCTCCTTCCTTCCAGGTAATTGGTTGTACGTACAACAGCCTTCTGTAGAAGCAAACTTCCAAATTTCCATGGACCACAGTCTTTTTAGTAAACAAATGTTCTAGGGAAGTGGCATAATGTCAGGTAGGAAATAATGTCCTGGAGAATAGTTCTCATATAATAATGGGTGTGTCTGAGTGATTGGCGGGGTCCAGCCAATAATACAAAAGGACTCAATCCAATCGTATCGAGATGACTGGTGATGTGTCAGTACAGCTGATGGTCATTCTTTCCAGGTCAGCAGTGGCTCTATCTCGTAGAGATCATATTCTTACAGCATGCATGGCCCAAACCTTGCCATGGCATAGTCATAAACATACTTTCTGCGTAGAGCCCTGTCGAGACCTTCAGCTCTGTTCATACTTTCAAAAGAAGGACCCTGGAAAGGACAAACATTCGAGTGAGGGATCAAGCTGACTCAAGCACCACATATTAGTTATGCATTTCGGCTTACCAACACCAGTTTATCAGTGGCTTGCTTGAATGCGTCGGACATGTCAGGTAGCCCCTGGATTGGCTACGTCCTGGCTTGCATAGACCTCCAATCTGTAGACGTCCGGTCGGCTACACTATGCACCCTGTTACATACACGAATCACTCTCCTCACTCATACCCTGCCTTTATTATTATTGGGCACATTCATTTCCCAGCTTCTTTCTCCCTCGCAAACCATGCCTTTCTCACAACCAAGATCTTGTGGTGTGGTGCGCCTAGTAATCTGTGTGTTTCTCCCCGTTAACTAATAATATAGTAATGGGGTTGTATGGCACGCAGTGTAGTTCCCCATTCCCAGCAAGAATATGCAAGAAGATACTACCTCTTCCGGCTGCTGCTCTTGTCTGAGCTGCCGCCGCAATGTACCGGCAGTGCCTCACCTAACACGTAGATTCAGAGGAATGCAGGTTCTCTCAATAAGATAACGAAGTTTATTTATAATCCCCACATCATCCTATCGACTACAAGACGAAAGAGATACTACTAAGTAACGGTAAGCCGTAGGAAGAAAGATATCACTCGTCTATCAGCTGCCAAGAACAAGCGATATCATTTGGTAACTACTTATTCTTCAGATGTGTTCCCTTGCCATGCCAAGATCAAGACGCGTAGCCAGATCGGCTAACGGTCACCCCCTCCCAACATGGCAAGACTGCTGTTTCGCCATATCCTCTCAGTCGTTAAGACAATAGATATTTATAGGCCAAGTTTTGCCTGGACCAAAGAAAACCCAAGTTTACCTTTCCACTACCTCAGTAGTATGTTGCACCTCTGTCGTAATCTTTAAATCACTTGACATGCTGCAACTATCAAACGGTAGGTGTTGGCACGGCCATCAATTGACCAGCAGCCGCACCCGTGCACATTTGACGCAAGGCGTTCCATCGGGTCTACCCGAAAGGAAAGACAAATATATACTCGCTCCATGTAAAGATTGTGGTATGAAGATAACCCAAAGAACCATCTTTCATGGAGATTTGAGTGAACAAGAGAACTGAGAGCTTCCGAAAGCCGTTTCCCCCTGTTTACCCAAAATAAAAGAATGCATAAGGACATGGGCCACTGGCGTTTCGCTACATATGGGTCGGTCTCTTTCCGCAGCGTGGAATGCGCCACACAAAGCACAAACTCCGTAGCTTTAGCGACAACCCACAGGAGTCTCCGAAAATTTTCATTCATGAACCGAAGGACGCGGCCCGGAATCGAACCCACAACCTTCGGAGCCAGAGTCAAACGGCTTGACCACTTCGCTACGGAGACTCCCTTAGCCACATATAATAATTGAAGATCATGGTAAAATAAAAATTAACAATAAACTGAATCTGGGAAAAAGGAAGTTCCAAAGATGCATAGTTTAGAATGACAGGTGCAAAGTAGAGGGAGAAAGTATAAGGGACTGAGACAAGGGACAAAGATCAAAGAGTTTAATATCTATATGTAGGTACAAGGTAGAAGCATTATTTAATATTTTCAGTGTTGAGATTCTGTTTAGCACAATGACAGATAAATATATATGGCCTTATAATTGTGAAGCATAAGCATGTTTGTGATATTTTTAACATTTGCTTTGATTTACTTGAAATAATTAATGTTGAGAGATTTCATGTGAATTTTTTGCAGTTTGTTGAAGCCATGTTGAAGGTATATCACAAGTTTAAGGAGTTGATTTGTGATGTCTTCAGTAATGACCAAGTTTTTACTGGTGCCTTGGATAAAGTAAGTACTCTTTTTGAAACAATTCCTCACTGTTATTGTCCATACAAATATTCATCAGTTTATGTATATTTTCCAGTGAATGCTCATACATTTGTAACATTAATTATATATCATTAGCTCATGTGTTGTTTGTATTTCAAGTTTTGCCTTGTATTCAACATATTACTTATTTAATGTATTGTTTCTCTCTTTTCCTTGTAATATCATAAACCTGAACCTATCTATTGCTTTTAGTGGAGTCATTAATGATGAGGTGCCCATGTGACTGGCTAAGATGAAGACTTCTGCTTGACATTTTGTTTGCTATTTATATTTTATTCTTCCCCTCATGTTGATATAATTTGCCTTTATGTCCAGTGACTGTCCATTTATAATTAATATGACTGTGTTTTATTTATATTTAGAAATCCAAAGTCTTGGTATCTGACTGAGTCATGTAATGTGAGATTGGTGTGCATTTATACTTATAAATAGTATGTTAAATTTCACACCATCAGCATTCAGTCCTATTGAAAACAAGTTTGTATGTTTAATAAAAACAGATTGTTTAATCATTTATGTCAGGTCGTAGTCAGATATGACTGAGCTATCATATGACAGTAGATGGTACTGCCTGCTTTCTGTTAGCGCTGAATGTTGGGCGGCGCTCATCAAACCTGATACCCTTACATTGCGCCAACAGCTTCAGGCGGAGAAGTGCAATTGGAAGGGTACAAGTCTTACCCTAGTGCAAGGAAATGCAACTTGAAGACTAAATTTCATGACAGGGCAGTCCAGGCGCTAAGCCTTGGTTAGCGACTGGTCCAGGATGGAAGCTCCGACAGGCGGATAATTAGAGCATTGCTTTGCTTATCTGGCAGCTCCTGCAGCTTGTCTTGTTCCAGATATATTGATGTTACCTTTCCTCTGGATTACACTAGGCAGGCAGAGAGAGGGATCATGCTGCATGGGCAACACATGATCTCTAAATTCAGGCCAGGCTTTGTGTTATGGAGAGATATAACTCTATTTTACAAACTATTGTCAGTCAAGTGTTAGTATTTTCCCCACTGACTCGCCATGAGGTTCCACTTCGTTTTCTGAGGATGGCAATGTTCCTTCAGTTTGTCTTCTCTTTTTGATTGTGTAGATTAGAGTAGACATACCTCAAGCGTGAAGTAATGTATTCTGCATTTGTTTCCTCAGGCCTGCTCAGCTGTGATAAACCATAAACCCCAGAATTCACGGACACCAAATAGATCTCCAGAACTGGTAAAGTTCAATTTCAGCATATATACATTTTTGTGTGTATGGTGTGTATCTGTTTTTATGTATTGTGTAATTTTTTAATACATTAGGGACATTCATTTGAAACCCGTTCCAATGGCTTTATTATAAAAGCATGAAAGAAACATTAACAGGTGTGGTAAAATTAAACAAAGCATTCATTTTGAATGAATTATGCACCATGGGTTGGTCAGAAGTCGCCGCCGTAGGCATTCATGCAAGCATCCCATTGCTTATGTAGGCAGCGAATGCCATCGCAAAAAAGGATTGTGGTTGCTCACTGAACCAAGTGTTTACCGCATTTATTGCATCTGAGTGAATAAATGAGTGAAATTGTTGCCCTTTGAGAGCTTTTTTTAAAGGTCTGAACAAATCAAAATCACATGGTGACAAATTAGGACTATAGGCTGGATGGTGCAGAATTTCCCACTTCATCCTTGCTAATGCTTCTTGCACAATCTTTGCGACATGCGGACAAGCATTATCATGCAACAAAATCACACCGCGAGAAAGCATGCCGGGTCGTTTATTCTTTATGGCTTTTTGCAGCTTGTCTAGTGTTTGCAAATAGTGGGTAGAGTTGATGTTGACACCAGGTTCTTTAAAGTCGGCCAGCAATAGACCTTCATTGTCAAAAAATGCGCTCAGCATAACCTGTAACTTGAATTTTTTGGCTTTTGGTGATCCGGCATGCTTTCATTACATGCACTCTCTTTTGCTGCTCGGCTCAAAGTGCGGACGCCATGATTCATCGCCTCCCGCAGTCCCTTGGATTCCATGGTCTGGCCACCACTCACCACCTGCTCTTGGAGGCGAGGTCTCGGAAGTTTGACGCTGAGCCGCCAGCATCTGCAGCCTACCTTGTTCCAGGCGTATTGGCTACCCATTCCTCTGGAAAAGACAAGGCAAGGCCGAGAGAGGGAACATGTCGTTTGGGCACCACATGTTTCTCTGAAGCTCTGCCCAGCCATTGTGATGGAATTTTGGCCACATTTGAAACTCAATACATTGGTCTGTCAAGACTGCAAGGTGCCACTCACTATGCGGAAGAGAAATGCATCACCCTCCACTCTGTAATGCAGTAAGTGGTTCAAACACCATCCCATGCGTTCCTCTTTTTGGTGGTCGGTCAACATCCGTGGTACCCACTGTGAACATACCTTCCGATATTGCAGTTTCTTACAAACGACCTTTCGCTGCATCAATTTTGGCGATGGTGTTTTCTGTTGCTACAATATGCGGTTGACCCGGCCGTCGAAGATCTGTCATGAACTGACGTCCTTTCTGTAACAATCGTGCCCAGTCTGTCACTGTCGTCTTCGACATACATTTGTTACTGTACGCTGCCTGCATTCTTCGATGAATGTCTGCTGGTCGACATCTTTCAAATGAAAGAAACTGAATCACTGCTCTTTGAGCTTCTTTGGACAGATTTTAGATCAACCCGGCCTTATTCTCAATGGTCAAAACAGAACCTATACATCATGGGGCGATAAGCACGTGCTCTTTTATTTATTGGTCAGTACTTATCACATGATTATGACATGATCATCATCAACGTACACAATTACGTTCGGTGCGTCACGAACAGATTTCAAATGAAAGCCCCTTATATTATTTAATTCTTATAGTCTATACCCTGTGCATAGGTGATTTTGTCTGTTCATAGTCTTGTATCTTGTGTACTGCCAATAATTGCTGGTGCGGATGTTCCTCCTTGACATGATGTCATATAATCCAGCATCTTCTTTCTTAATCTCCCCCTACATCTCCAACCCTCCAACTTCCGCATTGTGACAACATATTCCAGTTTTCTCATGACATGCCCAAAGAATTTGGGCTTCTCTTTTTTCTTATGTGAGTAACCAGTTCTCTTTGTGAGTTAAGTACTTTCAAGATATCTTCATTACTCTTTCTATCTGCAGTGTTCTCATCATTCATCTTTAAAACCACTTTGTGCAGCTTCCACATAATTCCTCACTTATCTGCTAATTGTCCATATTTGCTTTCGTACATCAGGATTTTGTCAGTGTATGTACTATCCGCCGGTCTCCCTGGTCTAGGGTTTACACAACTTTCTCTGTAATCCTGTATACTCTCGTGAGTAACGTGACATGCGCGAGAATTGGTAGCGGTTCTCTCCACGTCGGTAACTTACAGGGTATGTGAGCCGGTCGCTCAGAAAGCAATGGCAAACTACTGAGAGTAATCTTGACAAGAAATCAACAATCAGCTGAAAGATGCTGATGTTGACGACAATGTCCTGTAAAGGATATGCGAACAAGCAACAACAAAATGTACTATCCAGTGCCAGCGCCTTTTCCTTACTTCTTAATTCATATAAAAACATTTGCTTTATGCACATTTTGTAAGGATGATATGTCCTTGTATCAGCCTCATTGTCAATACTTGTCATTACAGCTGGCAAAATACTGTGACAATTTACTCAAGAAAAGTACGAAAGGGGTCGGAGATGTGGAACTTGATGAAAAATTGTCTGGCAGCATAATCATTTTCAAGTACCTTGATGATAAAGATGTCTTTCAAAGGGTAAGTTCACATTGAGATGTGTAGTAGATGTGAGTGATTGAGTATTTGTTATCAATAACTGTGTATCAACTTTACAATATTCTTAGTTATTTAACCCTTTACAGGTCACAGCGGCCAATTCCGGCCGATGCCATAAAACGATCGTAGCGTCCGATTCCGGCCGATACTATTATGCATTGTAAAAACGCGATCTCTCGGCTTTCCGACACTTCCGATGGCTACTTTCACTTTCGCCGACAGCTTGACAACGTGGCCGCCATTTGTAAACGCGATAGTATGAATTTGAACGGACTTTTACGGACAATTTTTGATAGTTTTCGGGATTTTTACGCTGTTTTTCAAAATGGATTTTGGCGATTCTTCAAGTGATAGCCGAGATTTCGCTAGGTTCAATTTAAATGACATTAAAGGGCACGAAGTTGACTATTAATCGGCGCTAGATATCAGTGCAAAGCGTTACTTTGCATTAGCAGTCTGAGTCGGACTTTAAAGAAAGTGATTATAATTGTGAAAATGTGTTTGTAAATTGCCGTATAGATGACGGAAAATCATAAACAACATGCCGTATTTCGTAAATATTTGTGTTCATATATGGATTACCGACAACAATCACATGAGTAACATATTCTGCATGCTTTTCCCTTCATTGTGTTGTTTATTTAACTAAAATCGGTTGACTAACACCTTATTTGTGATGTTTTTACTAACGCGACCCGAAATTTTACTGAACCTGAAAAAATCTTGCCCGTTCAGGGCTAGAAAACGGACAAGCGTCTGCCCTGGAAAGGGTTAAGACTGTTTTTGGTCAGTGTGAGGCAGTCATCTACAGATGGAAAGTGATTAGATTTTTTTTCAAGTAATTTAGTAATCTGCCGGTTAGGGGGATAGGGGTATCCCCTATCAAAGGATATGTAAGACACCTCCTTTTCTCCATTAGTCCACGGGACACCCTTGGGCAAGGTGGAGTACTTGTTTAACACCCCCCTCCCCCTATCAGGGTTACATGAAACCATGGAAGCAGGTGGTGGATGGAGTGTGAGAGCAGCCGACACATTGTTGTTGGTTAAGATCTGCATTCTGCGCTGATAGGCAGATGATCTTATCAGTTGAGACAGTGGCTATGGCCACCGACTTTTACAGTCACTGCCCAGAAGGAAAGCAGTGGCAAACTACCTTCTGCAAAACTTGCCAAGAAACCATAACAACCGTGAAATAAAACATAATAAACAAGCTGAACAGCGCATAAATGCCTTTGAATATAAATGTTATAGAAGGGGTCTTGGATACAGGAAAGAAAAAATGCATCCATACTTCAAGAGCTGAATATTGAAGAAGGTTGGCTATTAAAGACGATAAAACAAAGGAAATTGAAATATTTTGGTCACTTGAAACGTCATGAAAGTTTGGAGAGAACAATAATGGAAGAGTATATGCCTGGGAAGAGGAAGGCCAAAGAGAAGATGGGTGCAGGATTTGGCGGATGATCTCCAGATGCTTGTATCAGAGGTGGGACATCTTGCTTGTGACCGAGAAGTTTTCCAGAAGGTTGTTATGGGAGTGAAGTTCTGCAAAGGACATGCTTCTGAATGAATGTAGATTATCTAACCTAAAAAATCCTGTGATCATCAACAACAACAAACAGAGTACAACAAGTCACAATCTTGGTCAATTATAACATTGTCAGAATAGGGTTCTTAGAATAAAGAAGGAAATGTGGTTGAGTGGCTTTGTCTGCCTGCCTCTGGCTTAAAAGTGATCTGGTTTGCTCCTGGCACAGGAAGTAAAAGTGATCTGGTTTGCTCCTGGCATAGCAAGTAAAAGTGATCTGGTTTGCTCCTGGCATAGCAAGTAAAAGTGATCTGGTTTGCTCCTGGCATAGCAAGTAAAAAATCCTTGTATACACCTTCAGGCACATTGAACATATGGTGCTAGAGCCAGATGTTTATAGACCGCTCGGCTCTTGCTGGGTGATGTCAATATCGAACCAGCTGCCTTTACTTCCTCAGACATTTCCTGGTACTTGTTTTAGGCTGGGTCAAGCTGGGAACCCATGTCAGTTTAAAACATTTAAAACATCCGCCCCAAAGCAGATTGAGACCCATGACTACTGGACCAGCATCTAGCCACTTGGATATTGAGAACTGGTAGATGGAGCTAGACAGGTTTACAGACTTCAACTGCTGTGTTGCATGTTTTCTTGTCTTGTTTGTATAAAATATCCTTATAGATTAAGTTATAGTTTTTGGCACATGTTAGTGCTATTTGTATATTTATGATTTGATGCTTTTGTGTTCAGTTCTACTCTCGGATGCTGGCAAAACGTCTGATTTACAGCCAGTCTGCCAGTATGGATGCAGAGGAGAGCATGATAGCGAGGTTAAAGGTTGGTAAACTTTTCAGTACTGTTTACATATTGTTTGTTGCATTATGGCTGTCTTAATTGGGTTTAATTTCATTACATTCTTGAAGCACTGGGATTATTAGTTTGCATTGAACACTGTTAGTAGATGTTGATTAATAGCTAAAAGCTTATGGCCAATGCCTAGTTTCATATTCACACAAGGTATACTCAGGATGGAGTACTACATAAAGGCCAGTATAGCTTGAAAAATGTACACAAGAAATTGCAAATAAGGATTATGAAACTGCAAAAAGAAGCCAGAATTCTTAAAAAAACTGAAGATGTTTGTTAAGTGCCGCAGTGTATTGAAAAACAGGTCATGTATATTTGTTTTTAATCCTTTTACACGCCGTAAGGTGCAACTGGCAAACAGTGCTATGTGTTCATTGACCAATAGGCACTCTGTGGGTCATGAGGTCAGTATCACACTGGCCACCTTTACTTCCCATGACATCCTTGGTACCCATTTTAGACTGGGTCCACTCAAGAGCCCAGGTCAGTTTTTAAACATCTTAATTCACACAGCTGCAGTACAGACAGCTGTTCCACCATGCAACTGAGGCTCCCTAGAGAGAATATATATAGACAGCATATAAAACAAGTCCTGGAACAGGAAGCTGTTGTGGGTATGTGATGTGTTAGGAACATCACATTTGTTTGGGCCTGAGTGCATGGAGAAACAGGCAGCTAGTCTTTCCCTCCCCTATGTTGTTTGTCCATCAAGAATGATGATGACCATTCATTTCATCCAGTGGGGTTGAAGGTATGGAGCTGTGGGTTCTAAGATGGCTGATAAGGCCTATTTTGGCTCGAAATGTTCTCTGACAATGTGGGCAAAGAATGCTTGACGTTTCTGGAGGAGGATTTCCTGCAGTGGTTTTTCTGTCCTGCCTTTTCTTCACAGCTCTTGCAGTCCTGGTTGCCTCACATATGACTGCACCCTTGCGTAATGATGCATGCCACGAATTTCGGTCTCTGGCTGCAGCCTCCCAGGTGTCATGATGAATTTCAAAAGCATTCAGTAAGATTTTTAGTGTCTTTAAAGCGTTTCCTCTGGCCACCTTGGGAGCGTTTACCGCAACGCAGTTCACTGTAAAAAATTCGTTTAGGGAGCCTGTGATCTGGCATGCGAGTCAAGTGACCAGCCCAGCGAATCTGATTCTTCATCAGTAGTGTGTGGATACTGGGCATGGACGCTCCTTCTAGGACTTCAGTGTCTGGAATCTTGTCTTGCCATTTAATCTTCAGTAGCTTCCTTAGGCAGACTGTGTGGAAGTGGTTTAATTTCCTAGCGTGTCGCTGATAAACAGTCCAGGTTTCACAAGCATATAGCAGTGTGGATAATACAACTGCTTTGTAGACTTTTAGCTTTGTTTGCAGGCTTATTCCAGTTCTGTCCCATACATTCTTGTACAATCTGCCAAAGGCCGCACTGGCCTTGGAGATTCTTGCATTCACTTCGTCATCAATTGTGATAGCTTGTGACACAGTGCTACCAAGATAGGTGAATTTGTCCACAACACTTAGTCTATGATCATTCACTTTGATATTCGGCACAGTGTGATTATTCCCTGGAGCTGGCTGGTACATAACTACAGTCTTCTCCAAGTTGATATTGAGCCCAAAGTTGGCACAGGCATGTGAGAAAGCTGAAACATTATGTTGCATGTCCGCCTCTGAGTTGGCGTATAGAGCGCAATCATCAGCAAACAGGAGCTCTCTGACGGTGTCGCTGTTAATTTTGGTTTTAGCTTTCAGCCTTCTGAGATTGAATAACTTTCCATCCATACGGTAGTTGATGTCTATTCCAATGTCATCGTTCTCGAAGGCATTCATCAACATGGCTGAAAACATGAGGCTGAACAGTGTTGGTGCCAGAACACATCCTTGCTTCACTCCGTTGGTGACAGGAAAGGGTTCAGACAGGTCACCATTTTCCTGTACTCTTGCCTGCATGCCATCATGAAATAGCCGCACTATTTGGACAAACTTTCGTGGACAGCCATATTTTGCCATAATCTTCCACAGTCCTTCTCTGCTGACTGTATCAAAAGCCTTGGTAAGGTCAATGAAAGTGGAGAACATTTCGCAGTTCTGTTCCTGACATTTCTCTTGCAGCTGCCTTGCAGCGAAAATCATGTCAACAATTCCACGTTCTTTTCTGAAGCCACATTGACTCTCAGGAAGAAGACCTTGATCGAGATGGGCTGTGAGGCGATTGAGAAGAATTCTGGCGAGTATCTTCCCTGCAATTGAAAGCAAGGAGATGCCTCGGTGGTTGTCATCGGATTTGCGGTTTCCTTTACGTTTGTAAAGGTGGACTATTGACGCGTCCTTGAAATCTTATGGCATGGTCACGTTCACCCATATGTTTGTAAAGACTTGGTGAAGCTGCTCTGTTAGGACCGGCCCACCTGCCTTGTATATCTCTGCTGGGATGGAGTCAGGACCAGGTGCCTTGCCGCTGGAGAGTTGCTGGATGGCTTTGTTTACTTCCACTATGGTTGGCAGGTCATCAAGTGTCTCATTGGTGGGAACTTGAGGAAGGCAGTTGATGGTTTCATCATCGAAGAAGGAAGTTGCATTTAAGATGTTGCTGAAATGCTCTGCCCAGCGTTGAAGGATTTCTTTCTTATCGGTGACCAATGTTCCCCCATCTGCACTGAGGAGGGGAACTATGCCTGGTGATGTAGGACCATAGACCGCTTTCAGTGCGTCGTAGAAGTTTTTCTATATCATGTCTGTCAGCAAAGCCCTGAATTTTATCAGCTTCGCTGCTCAGCCAGGAGTCCCGCATGTGCCGAAGTTTCTGCTGCACTACTCTCTGAATGTTCTTGAAGGCATCTTTTTTTTATGTTGACTTCGGGTCATTCAAATGTGCCTTGAGGAGAAGATGTTTCTCGGCCAGCAATTGGTTGATGTCTTCGGAATTTTCATCAAACCAGTCTTTATGCTTTCGGGGGGCTGGACCCAGGATTTCCATAGCAGTGTTGTAAATTATGTCCTTTAGGGCTCTCCATTCTGTTTCTGTATCCTGTTTAGCTGCAGCATTGGGCTTGAGGCGGTCTTCCAGCATATTTTCAAACGACTGCTGCATTTTCTTGCTGTTTAGGCGGGTGACATTTAGCTTTTTTTGCATTTTCACCCCTTGAGGACGCCGTGGTGGCCTGATGTGAATGTTTATTTTCGAGACAATGAGACGATGGTCTGTCCAACATTCGGCACCACACATGGATTTTGTCACTCGAACGTCTTGTCTGTCACTCCTCCTGACGATGACATAGTCAATGAGGTGCCAGTGTTTCGAGCGAGGGTGCATCCACGATGTCCTATTTCTCATGGGGAGACGGAAAATTGTGTTCGTAATCAGGAGATCATGTTCGGCACATGTCTGAAGGAGGAGGAGTCCATTGCTGTTACAATTTCCGACTCCATGCTTTCCAATAATGCCACTCCAAGAGGTGGTGTCCGTGCCTACTCTGGCATTGAAATCCCCAAGGAGTATAAGTTTGTCTCCTTTGGGAACAGATGTTAATACATTGTGCAGGTCCTCATAGAACTTGTTCTTGACATCATCTTCGTTGGTCATAGTTGGTGCGTAGACACTCACAATGGTTGCATGCTTCCTTCCATTCAGCAGGGGCAACTTAATGGTCATGAGCCTGTCGTTTATAGCCTTTGGAAATCCAGCTAATTTGCCGACCAGGGCCGACTTAATGGCAAATCCCACACCGGATTGGCGTCTTTCCTCGCTTTTCCTTCCACTCCAGAAAAATGTGTAGCCGGCACCTATTTCACAGATTTGGCCTTCTTCTGCAAGTCGTGTCTCGCTCAAGGCTGCAATGTCGATGTTGTACCTGCCCAGCTCTCTCCCAATCAGTGCTGTTCGTCTCTCTGGACCCGACGCGCCGTCTCTGTCAAGTAGGGTGCGTACATTCCAAGTTCCAATTGTTAAGGGAATATGGTTTACTCTTTTAGCTTTGCTTGTTTTATCTTTGCTTGTATGTCGACCGCAGTTAGGGTACCCACCAACCGCGGCTAGCTGGTTAGGTAGTGATGGAGCAGACAATGTTTAGGGCACCTTTTCTAGCCCCTTCCTCATGCTATGGAGGTGAGCAGTGTGTTCCTATAGAGGGCTGCTCAGTCGCTCAGGGGGCTGCCGAATCCCACTGCTGCTCCGGTCAGTAGAAGACGACCATATGGCCTGAGCCGCCTGTGTGCAGGTCTGCGACTACGGCTGCCAGCGTACCCACGCCTGCCGCTTCGCCGCTCGCCCATCGCCACAGGGCTTGAAGGTGATATATGACGTTGGATGAAGAATGACTTGCGCGATGACTTGGATTAAAGTGAGGAAGAGTTGCGCAATTAGTCGACCTCACTCTCTCGCCTGAGTCCATCTGAGTCCAGTGGCAAGACAAGTCGAGACGACTGGAGACGAATACAGGTGCAGTGGATGACCAGGGCGCTCTACGTGCCTTGCCGTGCTCATTACGTTCCACAACGCTTTGCAGGTAAACGCCGTCTTGCCCGTTGAATCAGGAATGATTTCTTCCGTGCAGTCTGCCGAATCCTGTCTTCACATGCTGGGTAGGCATACCCTAGTTTACCGCTTGGTTTGACACCAAATCGGCTACCCATGCCTGGTTTAGCCAGCCTTTCACAGCTGTTGCCCGGGGGGTGTTGCCCAGCATGCTGACAGCTACTAGGAGCCACAGGCATGAGCTGGATGTCAGGCTTGGACCAGTGGGGGATGGGTCCTGAAAAGGACATCATAGTCATCCTTACCAAAGGTGCTACCAATGCCTGACACCCCGTACCCCCCTCCCCTATACACTCTACGTGTACACAGAAATGGTTGTGTATGTGATGTACCAACATGTTTTTAATTGATAAGAGAAAAAGAATTACATGACAAAATCACTCAGCTGTAAGTATAAAAACAGTTCTGAACTCTTTACAGTATGACAATATCTGTATCAGACAATACAGTGTAAGTAGGCAAAAAATGTCAGTCAGATTATGTGCTCCTGTTATTTTTTTTCAGTATGTTTTCATGCATGCACTTATGCACCGCCACACACACACACAGATATATATATATATATATATATGCAAACACATACATATATTATATATTGTGTTTTGCTGCAGCAAGCATGTGGGTATGAGTTCACCAACAAGCTTCATCGGATGTTCACCGACGTCAGTGTCAGCCTGGACCATGTCACCAATTTCAACAACTACCTGAAAGAGAGGAGGGAGAATTTGGGTGTCAGCTTCAACATATTGGTTTTTCAGGTCAGTCTCAGTATGTTGGTTGTTCACTGAGGTATGCTGTGGCGGCACGTCTATGGTCAATTATTCATGAATAATAATGTGTGAGAAATTAACACGCGGTCACATAAATGGCCCACACATAACATATATCACTTATCCTGTACTAAGCTATAAACACATGTGCACATGTGCAATGATAACTATTAAACACTTGTCCTTTTGTTGAATCATATACCAGACATTCCACAGTAAATGCTTTGGTTTGGGTTGCTCCGTGTATTAAAACCTAAAGCTATTTTGGACATGCAGGCGTTAACTAAAATAATCTTGAGGAAGAAGGAAGTTAGGTCTGTCCTTCTCTCTCTTCTTCTCCTCTCTCTCCCCCCCCCCCCCCCCCCCCCCCCCCTTTTTCTCCCTTCCCAATCCTAAGATAAGAATAAATCAAGGAATCTTTTTTTTAGATGCCTTGAGGCTACAGAGTTATGGTGCTGGCCCCCTATTATTGTAAACCAATTGTTGATGTAGTCTGCATTGCGAGCCAGCCACCTTTATTCTCAAGACATTTCCTGATACTATATTTAGACTGGTTGTACCTGAGAGCCCAGATCAGTTTTTTATTTTTTTTTAAAATCTGTCTTGGTGGGGAATTAACACATGTCCACAAGACCGACAGGCAAACTGCTAGCAACTGCTCTACTGTAGCTTCCCTAGGGTAGTGGATTGGCTGTCTAGTCTTATTGTATAAAGTCCAATGAATAGATAACATGCTTGAGAAAACTACATATTACAAGCTCTGTGCTGTTGGAAATTGAAAATAATACTGCAATTGACACTTGCAAAAGTTTCAAATTTATACAACCTACCTAGAGTAATTATTTATAGCATGAACATTTCTTATATGGATGTGATAATGAAGGGGAAACCGCTATATGAAATTCCTAGATATAGATTTATGGGTAGTGGATTGATCCAAGACACAGCAAGTTAAATGGTCATGTAACAAGACTATCTCCAAACAGCATTGACACTTAGATACTGTGGAAACAGCAAGAGGCCGGTCCTGCAAGCAAATGGAATAGCAGAAGAAATCCTGCCTGTGCTAGGGATTGAACCTAGCTCACTATTTTGGCAGGCAAGTGTACTATCCACTTTGCTACTATAGTCCCTTATGATAAAGTGGAAAGGTAAAGGCAGGCCTTTTGCACATAATTGCTGTTGGGGTGTGAAGTGTTAGGAAACATTCTAGGTCATGAAATATGAATTCTGGGTGGTCATTTCCCTTCCTTGTTGCCTTTCCTTCCCAGACAATACTCCCAATTGTCTGGTACCCAGTTTATAAGGCTGTGTTGACCTAAGAGCTGCACTCATCAGATAAAAATAATCCTGTCTCTGCTGGTAATTGAACCCAGACCATTGTCCTAGCAGGGAAGTGCACTAATCACTATGTGAGTAAATCAACAAACATGGAAAGTGGAATTATAGTAGAGTAACATGTTAAAAACAACACTTCACTTTTTACCAGTCTTTGCCCTAACATAACAGGAACTAACATATGATGAAAAGCTTAGAATGATTTAGAATTTATTTCTTATATTCTACAAATTTAATTATTTCTCTGCACATTATGGTTCTTAATATTTTCAAATTATTTTTAGTGAACACCATCACTGCTATATTTAGTTTCCCATAAGTGTCATTTTTAACTGTGTTGCTGGTTTAATTGTACCTAATATGGACTTGTATCTGTTTGCAGGCAGGTGCTTGGCCTATCACACAACAGAATAATATCACGTTTCACATACCACAACAGCTAGAAAAGAGTGTGCATTTGGTAAGTATATGTGTCGGGTTGTTCGGTAATTTCTTATATCAGGAAGGTATACTGACACTTACCCGTGTTTGAAACACAGCAGTGACCGATTTGGCAGCAGATCGCAATGCGCTGGGTTTTAACGTGTTTGTATGGGAGCTGGTCATTCAGAAATCAATGGCAAACTACTGAACGTAAAACTTGTCAAGACATCAACAAACAGCAGTAAAATGCTTGTGTTGACAGCGATGTCCTGTAAGTAGGATTTGCAACAATAACAACAAAAAGACATTTAGCATTGTTTAGACTTGACATTTTAAAATTTCTGAAAATTGTATATTATTAGAAAATGTTTAAGTTAACCCTTTACAGGGCACAGTTTTTCCTATTTCTAACTCTAAACGGGCAAGATTTTTGAGGGTTTTAGTCAGATTTTAGGTAATGTTAGTAAAAAGATCATAACTAAGTTGTTAGTGAATGGATTTTAGTGAAATAAAGAGCAAAATGAAAAGAAATGCATGCAGATTAATAATTGCACTCACATGTCATATGAATAATCCAGTCTTGTTGGTATAATCCACATATGAACACAAATATTTACAAAATATTACACATTATTTGTGTGTGTCAGTCATATATACACTATGTACAAACACTGCCAACTGCTCACTGGCCTCCAAGATGCTGGGGAAAACAAGTGTCCCTACAGTAGTTCACTTGGCACACATCACAAGCCATACGAACTTTCAATGGCTCGTCCTGCAGGGGTACGACGTTTGGCGTGTCTGCATGCTGCGCAGGCTTTCTTCCTGCCCTCAAACCTCATGAGCCTGTGGTTGTGGACACTTTCTGGGGCTACTGCTTGGCCTTTCCTCTTTGATGCAGCCTTCTTCCTGCTGGAGAATCCTGCGATGAGTTGCTTAGATAAATCCACACGGAAGTCCAGAAGGGCGTAGCGTTTGCTGGGCATTTGCTGCGGACTGCTCGAACAGGATGAAAGCATTGTTTATGCATGAATCGAAGACAAAACTGAGGAGGTAGCGCCAGTATTTTCTGCACTTCTTCAGTGTAGAGTAATACCCCCTCATTTGATCTGCCTTGTCCACCCCTCCCATGCATTGGTTGTAGAGTTTGATGACAGCAGGGCAGGACACAGGCTTTCTGGTGCGAGTGTGCCGGTCCCATCGATTCAACAGTGTCCAATGTGTGTGAGGTATTGTTGGAGAGCATGAAGACATCCCTTTTATCATGCCACACAGTAGCAAGCAGATCCTCTTTCTGGAAGACTTGATGGTCCCCTTGCTGCATTTTTCTCTTTTCTCTGAATGCCAGAGGCAGATCTTTCCGGTTCTTTCTTACAGTTGCTGCCGCATAAGTTTTCTCTTGGAGAAGGTTAGTAAAAAGCCCAACTGATGAAAAAAAGTTATCAAAATAGAGGTGATGATACTTTCCCATAAAGGGGGCAGCAAGCTGCATCACTACATCATGGCCCAGTCCATGCTGAATGGCACCATCTATTTTGCCACGGTAAACAGAAAACTGGAGGAGGTAGCCAGTTGCTGACTCGCAAGCACACCATACTTTCATTCCCCATTTTGTTGGCTTGGCTGGTAGATACTGTTTTAGTGCATTCCTGCCTTTGAATGGCACATTGCCTCATCAATGGAAATTTCCTTCTTAGGTTTGTAATGTTTTAAGAACGTCCTATTAGCCATGTCAATAAGAGGCCGAATTTTGTGGAGGCGGTCACTGCCGTCAGCTGTGTTGTTATCAGCCACATGTAAATACTGCTCCAGCTTCTTGAATCTCTTGAGCGGCATCACATTCTTCACACCTGGCACTCCCAACATATCATCTGTAGACCAGTACAATTCCAAACGAGGAAGTTTGTGGATCCCCAATGATATGAGCAGACCAAAATAGGCCTGCATTTCGGTTGCGTTTGTTGGAACCCAGCCTCGATCATCTGCTTGTCCGATCTTTTGCCTAGCATACACATTTGTTTGATCGGCAATCATTTGAAACGTTTGCTCCTCAAAGAGTTGAAAAGAAGAATGCACTGCTGAGAATGATCGTCAGTTGTTAAGTTGACGCCAGTTTCTTCACTAAATTCTTCGATATTCAGTGTTGTTGTTGTGTTGCTCCAACCGTTTGCGTCGCGAGACGGCCCCGCCCGACTTTCTTCAGCGACATATTCTGAATCAGATTCACTTTCTTCAAAGTCAGAAAGATCTGAAGTGTGCACGCTGCACACGCTAATATCACTGAGATCCAGTTCCGATTCGTCGTCATTTTCGTGCGTTTCAATGTCACTTAAATTGAACCCATCAAAATCGCCGCTATTGCTTGAAGAATTGAGGAAATCCATTTTGAATAACAACGCACAAAAACCCCGAAAACTAATGAACAATCTGATCAAATTTAACAAAAACACTTGCAAACGTTACCCACGCTTTCACTCTATCAGCAAGACTGGTAGAAAGGAACAGGAAGTCTCGGAAATTCACAAGATCGCATTTTTAAAACGACTAGTCGTCAGAGACACAATTGGGCGTTCTGCTCGTTTAGGGCATCGGACGGAAATGGACGTCCTGCCCGTTAAAGGGTTAATGTCAATATTGATGAAGTTTGATTAGTTTACATAAAGAAGTAAGACCAAAAGCTCATAACCCTGAGGATCTTTTTAGTTAATGATAGACACAGCCATTTTCATTCCCGTCTGGAAACCCTGATGTTTGCTATATGCAAAAACCAAATGTACACATCCGAGCATGCTGGTGTAAAGGGCAGTGAATGCAGGCTACCCGGCAAATGATACACTAATTCCAGTGGTTAAAAGCATGGACAGGGCTGATATCATCAATTTAGGTGAGACCTACCTTGTGGATACTGAGGAGTCTCTGATGCTAGTCTGATTGCATGATGTAGGAGTGAAGCCTAGCCAAAAGCATGTCGATGCAGTCTTCATGGGTGAGAGAGGAGATGTTACAGCCAACTCCTTATGAGAGTTCTGCATGGGAATGCCCAATGTGCAGCAAAGTTAATCATAAAAACACAAAGTAAACAAATTAACATTGCATACTCCCAAGCATAGTAAACAACATGAGGTAAAAGTGAGTTTAAATCTACATATAATATAGACTGGTTTGGGAGAATTTTTGTCTAGGACAAGTGTCAGCAAGATTTGAACATCTAAAACAAATTAATCAGCTTATAACCTTTTTAGAGTCAAAAACATTTGGCTGCATTTACATTTAGACGGTGACTACATTGTGTTATATTTTCTGGTTGCTTGTTTGTAATTTAAGCAGAGCAGGGCACTCACTTGTTCTAACCATTGGAAATCACTGTCAAAGGTGAAGGTCACTAATCACATATGTTAATATGGAAGACAATGGTAAATCACAACATTATCTTCTAGAGCTGTGGTTCTCAACCTTTTTTGGCCCATGCCCCCCTTCACCATATTTTCAGAACGTCATTCTCACCCCCCCCCCCCCCCCCCCCCCCCCCCTTCGTATTTCCTACCTAAAAATTTGGCCCATGCCCTCCTTCACCATATTTTCAGAACGTCATTTCCCCCCCCCCCCCTCCCCTTTTCGTATTTCCTACCTAATAATTCCCTCCCTCCCGCCCCTACACAGTATACGTAATAATAGAAGCACATACTAAAACAAGTCTAGATGTCCACATAAAATGTGATTTGTGGGTCTACTTACTTTATAAAATGAATTTTAGAAGGGTGAGACGTACAGAACTGTAAAGTATGAAGGGAAACACAAGATCAAGTAATCGGTTCTTGTATTAATGCGATTTGAAATAATCTTCATTCCTTCCCCCCCCCCCCCCCTGGAAACCCCAAAATTCCTCCTTGGGGGGGGGGGAAATTCCCCACTGTTTGAGAACCACTGTTCTAGAGAATGGGTTTAAGAGCAGGTCACTGACCTAGTATATTCAGAAACTTCACATCAGACTAAATAGCCTGATATAACATGTTTGTGATATATAGCCATTATATTTTATTGTGTGTTATTTCTTGTTGGCTAATAACTTTTGCACTAATGATTATTTTAAATGTGATTGTCCAGTAATATTCAGTTGGCTTTTAACAGCCTTTTCAGAGATTCTCATTAGTTTTTAGTATACTTCATATTTATATTATAGGATGATACAACAGTTGTACAGCAGATAATAATATACTCTTCTGCTTTTTTTTTTTCCAAGATTTTTCCTAGGCCCTGCTTTCAAGACTCTTCTATGCCCAATACATTTCAATCTGTTCTTGCTTCATTCTACTTGCAGAAAGGTTTTTATTGTAGATTATGAAACAGATTAGAAAAGGTAGCATTTTACTGCAAGTTTTATGAATATACAGTATCCATTTTGCACATCCTTACCAAAGTGGGTTTTCTTCTACTGTTGACCTGAATGCTGCATAGTCCTTACTGACTTTCCTCTGTGTGTCCGGGTTACAAAGGTGCTCCCTGTTCAATTCTATTCAGGATTAATGTGCCCTAACTGAGATCGTATCAGTTGCCATCTGCACTTCAGAGGGTGGGTGCAGTCCGCCTCCAGCATTTTCTGTCTCTTACTATGGTGGCATAGGTCTGCCATGCTTGTTTCAGTCCATCTTTTTATGTTGCTTGCCTATTTAAACATCTACCATCCATCTTTCACTGTAGTTTTGAGAGGTGTGGTATGTCTTTTAATGGTCTTGTAACGGGTCCAGAATATTTTATTTATAAAATCTTGATCTTTTGTATGTTCGTGATGTTTTCTCACCTCTTTGCACATTTTGACAATGTTCATTCTTCTGTAGAATATCCATAGCACATGATGACTGTGTTAAGTAGTTTAGAAAATTCTAGGCATTAGTAAGACTAGCTTTCATTAGTTACTGTTTTAGAGTTAACATTTATCCAGCTTTTATGTGCTGACTATGATGTATGTCTCATTTTCTTGATTTCATTTTAGTTTGAAGAATTCTACAGTAAAAAGTTTAGTGGAAGAAAATTAACATGGATGCAGTCACTAAGTAACGGTGAGTACACTTCTTGTCTGTGGCTCAGGATACTTTTATTCAACAGTAGGATTAGTTTTTTATAAGAATTATTGCCTTATGCAACTGAAAGCACTGATGATGTAAGTTTGTCAGATGAGTGTGCTAAAGTGTGCAGGTTGCGTTAAAATGAAATAATTATCTTATACTTAGTACTAAGTCTTTTCTGAATTTAACGAAGCAAAAATAATGTTCACAGACATAACTACATGCCAACCAAAGATCACAGTCAACAATGAAGAAATTAAAAAAGACAAAAATGTTGAATATCTTGGTTCCATAATCGACTGTAATGGGAACTGGTAGAAAGCAGTCAGTTACAGGCTGGCCATAGCCATCCAGAGGTTAAACAGTATTAAGAACTTATGGGATAATATCAGCAAACATGTTCAGGTAAAATGTTTGAGAGCAGACATCTTTCCTGTAGCAACATGTGGATGTGAGTCCTGGATCATTTTGCAATCACTAAAGAAGAAAATGTGGGCTTTTGAGTTTAAATGTGACAGAAAAGTTGTGAGAATATTGTGGACCAAGAAGACAAATACTGACATTCTGCATGATCTGAATGAACATTGAAGAAAACTGACAGTATCCTGTCTCAGAAACAAATACTTTGGCCATATTAAATATCACACTGGTGTGGAAAGAACAGTGATGAAAGACATAGTTCCTGGAAAAAAGAGGCAGGAATCGACCGTCATGAAGACAGACACAGGACATTACAGACACCTTGGAGATGAGGGTGCATAAGGCAGGAGATACTGCAAGAGATGGCGAAACCTCACATCTGGCCTTGATGATGATGATGGGTTTTAATTATCATAAATGTAACAATTATTGTAATATTATAGTCAGCAATGTTCCCTTAAAGTTGTGAAGCATTGTCAGCAGAAGTTCTGCATCATGAACTACTAACCTTACAGTTGTTAGTCAGCTTTCACACTGACAGTTATGGTATTTATGAACTCTTCAGTCTCCGGTAGTTGTTATATTAACTATCCACTCCCCTGAAGTTTTGTGATTTATCATCTCCAGTCAATTTGACTTTACATTTATCTTAATGCTGATAATAATATATTGTCTTTAACTTCATTAATGTGACTTTACATTTGTCTTATTGCTGATAACATCTTGTCCCTAACTCTAGTTGAAATAAAGCTCTGCTACCTGAAGAAGTCATACATTGTGACGATGAGCACATTCCAGATGGCAACATTACTTCCCTTTGAGTCGGCCAACTCATTAGCCTTCACAGACATCCAGACCAGCACAAACCTGCCTGAGAAGGAACTTGTCAAACAGTTGCAGACACTAGTAGACACCAAGATCTTGCTTACAGACAATGTGAGTGCTGCATTATAGGCTTCATTGACAGTTTTGCTTCACAATATTTTATTTTTCTCTTTATTATAGTGTGCATTTGTTAAAGTGCCATTTATGTACTCAGGAGTTCCCAAAGTAGACTGTACTGTCCCTTTGAAGGCTGTGGAAAGATTTGTGGAGTCAGTGAAGTTTTGAATTGGCAGTAGACTTAACATCAAGATAGAGTGACAGACTTGTAGAGGGCTAGAACTAGGAGACAGTGGCTAAAAAAAAAAACATTATTAAAAGACGTAAATTCACAAACACTAATCCAATTAAGTCTGTTGAGTCATTCGTCTTTTGACCAAATTTTTCATGTTTTAGTTGCATATCCTTTATAGAATGTCGCAATCAACCCCAGAATCTTTTGGCTGTTTGTGATTTCTTGGCAAGTTTATGTTCAGTAGTATGCCGTTATCTTGGATAAAGAAAAGAACATGCATTCATACTTCAAGAGCTGAATATTGAAGAAGTTTGGCTATTAACGACGATAAAATGAAGAAAATTGAAATATTTTTGTCACTTGAAACGTATTGAAAGTTTGGAGAGAACAATAAGGGAGGGGTATATGCCTGGGAAAAGAGGAAGAGGAAGGCCAAGGAGAAAATGGGTGCAGGATGTGGTGGATGATCTTCAGATGGGTTTGTCGAACGCGGGACATCTTGCTTATGATCGAGAAGTTTTCTGAAAGGTTGTTATGGGAGCGAGGTTCTGCAAAGGACATGCTACTGAATGAATGAATGAGTTTGCCATTGCTTTCTGAACAACTGGCACTCGTAGCATTTTATGAAAACCAATGCAAGGTGTTCTGCTGCCAAATCGCCCGCAGATGTGTTTCAAAAACTGTATGCAGGATTATCAATTGTGTCCATAACCCCTTTGCCACAGAGCCAGCCTTCCATGTCTAAGTTTTAGAATTATTTTTTTTTTTCAAAGTCAGAACAACATTTGCTTATTGAGCCTCTTATTTGATTGTTTATGTTACATATCTCTTATTATATGTTGTGTTTTTATCTTCCAGAATTCAGTCGCAGAAGATTCCGTACTTAAATTAAATTTGACTTACAACAACAAGAGGACTAAGTTTAAGATTGTGGCTGCAATACAAAAAGAAACACCGCAGGTATGTGTTTGGCATTCTCAATTATTAATTTTAAAGGTAGTTTTCACCTTTTGTTATGGTTACATCATTTACGGTTTCTGTTTTAGAATTTAAAGTCATGATTGCATAATTAGAGTTCTTGCTTACCAGTGTAGCTGTTCAGATTTAGTCCTCTGCAGTGACATCATTTATTTTCCAAATAAAGCTATTCATCTTCCCAGCCTTCAAAAATGTGTTAGTTATAGTAAGCTAAACATGCTGGTATGATCCTATTATCCTTCATGTGCTGTACTATCACCTCAATTATGTGTCAACTATATTCCTTGGACACCCTAAAGGTGTTTTACAAAGCGAAGTACTAGAGCCTATTCCACGTGTTGGTTTGTGGTACTAGCTTTATATGTTTATAGACCAGTCAACACTCAGTTGATGTGCTCATATATCATGGCGGCCACCTCTACTTCCCAAAATATCTCCTGGTACTCATTTTAGGCTGTGTTGACCTGGGAGCCCAGGCCAAGTTTTCTGTTTTGTAAACGCATACCTCAATTTGGATACGAGTACATGACCTCTGGGCTGGCAGGCAAGCTCTAATGGCATCTAAACATAATTTTATATTTCACATTGAATTGTACGAGGGACAGTCAATAAGTAATGCCTCCTATTTTTTATCTATGTAAATACTTTATCAGTGTGCAATTTATTAATTTAGTGAGATTCCTCATCCACTCTTCTGCGCTGTATATCACTACCAACCTGTTTCAGTCACAGGTTGTGCAACAGTAATGGTTTAAAAATGGCCACCAAAGACGTTCATTTAAAGCAACGTAATGTCATAGAATTCTTCAATGCTGAAAGCGAGACCTCGTTTCACATCCACGGATGTTTGAGTATTGTTTATGGAGGTTCAACAGTGGATGTTAGCACTGTCCGACATTGGGTACGCCGTCGTGGCGAAGCTGAATTGATCAATCCTCACTGGCTGACGCAAAGCGGACTGGCCGTCCGTCAACTATATTGACTCCAACCAACATTCCTTGAGTTGATGACATTCGTGGTGGGCATCGGGTAACACTGGATGTGTTCCATGTTGTCATTAGTAAAGGCAGTGCCTATTCCATCATAAAGACCTGGGTTATCCAAAGGTTTGTGCATGGTGGGTAGCCAGAATGTTGACAGACAGACATAAAGAAGAAAGGAAAGTCATAACCATCAATCTCATGCACCATTACTAAACTAAAGGAGAAGGTATTTTATCGAATATTGTGACAGGTGATGAGACTTGGGTTCATTCCTTTGAACCAGAATCCACTGACAGAAGATTTTCGCGAACATTACTTTGACGACACCAAAACCCTTAAATGTGCCGTACGCCAGTGGTTTAGGAAAAAGGACACACATTTTTACTGTGCTGGGATACATGCTCTTGTGAGAAAATGGATAAAAACTATAATGAATAACGGAGACTATAATGAGAAATAATTTTTTTTTAAGTACAGACTTAGGGCTTCATTTCAATGTGAATTTTTATGTTTTGTTGCCTAATGAATGAAATTAAAAATTATGAGGCATTACTTATTTAACGACCCTCACACATTGTAAAATAACAGAAAACTATCTTATAAAGGGATATATATTTGTTGGTCATAGCTCGGAAACAGGGGCATAGATTACACAATTCAAACAAGGAATAATAGGGGGGTTGCTAATGTTTTCAGAAATAAGCATATATACAGTGTACTCGATATGTTGGCAGCCACAGTAGCACGGTGGCTGGCTTGCTAGCTTGCCAGCTCCGTGGCCGTGTGTTTGAATCCCCAGTAGGTTAGATTAGTTGTTAATTGTGCTGGAGGCCTGGGTCAATCCAGCCTAAACCATGGAGACCAGGAAATGTCCTAGAAAGTCAAGGCAGCAGGCGTGGTAACAATCATATCACCCATCGGCTGGCAGTTGGTCTGTATAAATACAGGACTGCTGCTTGCTGGCTTGCTTGCTGGCTTACTTGCTTGCGTTCGCTGGCTGTGAACTCCAGCATGAAGTCCTGTGTCAGATAAAGACATCCTGTTGTCCAACATCAGTGTGATGTCATACCGGACACGAGGTTTGTGTGAGTATCCGTTGTCCCATGTCTGGCTTTTTGGTGTGCAGACTGGTGGTTCCTCGCTGTGCAGGCAGATAATCTCTGACTTCAGAAGAATCAGCGATCCTACTACGTTAGCCAGGACCCCAAAAGGACCTGTTGCCCAGGATGCACGACTAGGACGTGTTAGTAGGTCTTGGCCAGTATAGAACCTGGCCCTGGTGCCTTGGAAACACCTCTGCGTGCCAATACAGGACTAACACCATTTACAATATGGGAAGGACATGGGCAGAGCTGCATGGAACAGAATGGAGACAGAGGCCTTGGAGTTACTTGGTTAAGGGTCTATACCCCAAAGGGGGATTTGAAAGCAATAGAAGAAGAAGAACAAAATGTGCCCAAAACGCCTCAATTCATGTTAAATGGTCATTTACAGTATGTTTTAGGTGAATGCATTGTTATTTGCTTTTTGTTGTTATTCTCAGTTATGAATATCCAGTTGTTGTTTTTTCTGTGTGTGTATGTGTGACCACATTTTATTAAATTGTTTAAAGTGTGTTTACTTTCATTACATTGTAGACAGCCATTTCTATCTCTTGTTTACTTAATGTTGCCTTTTAATATTTTTCATTCTACAGGTAATCTTTGACTGATTAAAATATATCTACAGATTTGCAATATTAATGTATTTTTTAGTGGTAGTAGCATTTCATAAAATGAGGAACATCTTATGGAATAAATTCTTGTCATTGAAGGTTAGAAAAAGAATTCTTAGAATCAGTTTTAATATATAGCTATGAATTCTGGGCATTTAGTAAACAAGTACCAAAGTAAAACCCTAGAAGCTTCATAGATGTGATCTTGCAGATGGTGGCTGAAAATTCCTTGGACAGCCAAAACAAGTAGTCTTTTAGAACGAGACTAGTACACAAAGATAACCTACCACAAACTTCAGAAAGAGGCAGTCATCATTTTTGGTCACATTATGAGAAGACAAAATCTTGTGACAGTTGGAAAGATCTATGGACAGAGAGAACATTCTTGACAGCCTAGCGTCATGGCACAGACGCATGTCAGCACACAAATGTATGTGGAAAAGCATGATTGCATATGCCATCAGCAAGGCACTTGATAATGATGATGATGAGTGTTTATATGTTCATTCTTGCAGTGTGTGTGTGCTTGTTTGTTTCTTTGTATATAAAAGTCTTTGTATTGATAAGATGGCAGGTAACATCTCTCATTGCACTTGCAATTATGATATACACCCTTCTAAACATGTTTATATCTAAACATGTTTATATGAATGTCTTATCAGGAAGTAGAAAGTACACACTCATCTGTGGATGAGGACCGGAAATTGTACTTGCAGGCAGCCATAGTCAGGATCATGAAAGCCAGAAAGTCTATCAGACACATTAACCTTGTTCATGAGGTCAGTATTTACCATATCCGTGTGTAGTAAATGCATCAGGCAGTCAGGTATTTAAGTTGACATTGGTGTGACAGAACCACCTATGTGATTTGGTAGCTCTGCTGTAGTGTTGAGACTATGAGACATTATGTTAACATTGGTGTGACAGAACCACCTATGTGATTTGGTAGCTCTTCTGTAGTGATGAGACTATGAGACATTACATTAACATTGGTGTGACAGAACCACCTATGTGATTTGGTAGCTCTTCTGTAGTGTTGAGACTATGAGACATTACGTTAACATTGGTGTGACGAACCACCTATGTGATTTGGTAGCTCTGCTGTAGTGTTGAGACTGTGAGACATTATGTTAACATTGGTGTGACAGAACCACCTATGTGATTTGGTAGCTCTGCTGTAGTGTTGAGACTATGGGACATTATGTTAACATTGGTGTGACAGAATCACCTATGTGGTTTGGTAGCTCTGCTGTAGTGTTGAGACTATGAGACATTATGTTAACATTGATGTGACAGAACCACCTATGTGGTTTGGTAGCTCTGCTGTAGTGTTGAGACTATGAGACAGTATGTTAACATTGGTGTGATAGAACAACCTAAGTGGTTTGGTAACTTTGCTCTTGTGTTGAGACTGAGACATTACATTAACATTGGTGTGACAGAATCATCTTTGTGGTTTGGTAGCTTTGGTGTAGACATTGTGGTTATGGGATGTGTATGTTAACATTGGAGTGACAGAATCACCTATGTGATTTGGAGGCTCTGCTGTGGTATTCAGACTAAGAGACATTATGTTAACATTGGAGTGACAGAATCACCTATGTGATTTGAAGGCTCTGCTGTAGTGTTCAGACTATGAGACATTATGTTAACATTGGTGTGACAGAACCACCTATGTGATTTGGTAGCTCTGCTGTAGTGTTGAGACTATGAGACATTATGTTAACATTGGTGTGACAGAACCACCTATGTGGTTTGGTAGCTCTGCTGTAATGTTGAGACATTATGTTAACATTGGTGTGACAGAACCACCTATGTGGTTTGGTAGCTCTGCTGTAGTGTTGAGACTATGAGACATTATGTTAACATTGGTGTGACAGAACCACCTATATGGTTTGGTAGCTCTGCTGTAGTGTTGAGACTATGAGACATTATGTTAACATTGGTGTGACAGAACCACCTATGTGATTTGGTAGCTCTTCTGTAGTGATGAGACTATGAGACATTACATTAACATTGGTGTGACAGAACCACCTATGTGATTTGGTAGCTCTTCTGTAGTGTTGAGACTATGAGACATTACGTTAACATTGGTGTGACGAACCACCTATGTGATTTGGTAGCTCTGCTGTAGTGTTGAGACTGTGAGACATTATGTTAACATTGGTGTGACAGAACCACCTATGTGATTTGGTAGCTCTGCTGTAGTGTTGAGACTATGGGACATTATGTTAACATTGGTGTGACAGAATCACCTATGTGGTTTGGTAGCTCTGCTGTAGTGTTGAGACTATGAGACATTATGTTAACATTGATGTGACAGAACCACCTATGTGGTTTGGTAGCTCTGCTGTAGTGTTGAGACTATGAGACAGTATGTTAACATTGGTGTGATAGAACAACCTAAGTGGTTTGGTAACTTTGCTCTTGTGTTGAGACTGAGACATTACATTAACATTGGTGTGACAGAATCATCTTTGTGGTTTGGTAGCTTTGGTGTAGACATTGTGGTTATGGGATGTGTATGTTAACATTGGAGTGACAGAATCACCTATGTGATTTGGAGGCTCTGCTGTGGTATTCAGACTAAGAGACATTATGTTAACATTGGAGTGACAGAATCACCTATGTGATTTGAAGGCTCTGCTGTAGTGTTCAGACTATGAGACATTATGTTAACATTGGTGTGACAGAACCACCTATGTGATTTGGTAGCTCTGCTGTAGTGTTGAGACTATGAGACATTATGTTAACATTGGTGTGACAGAACCACCTATGTGGTTTGGTAGCTCTGCTGTAATGTTGAGACATTATGTTAACATTGGTGTGACAGAACCACCTATGTGGTTTGGTAGCTCTGCTGTAGTGTTGAGACTATGAGACATTATGTTAACATTGGTGTGACAGAACCACCTATATGGTTTGGTAGCTCTGCTGTAGTGTTGAGACTATGAGACATTATGTTAACATTGGTGTGACAGAACCACCTATGTGGTTTGGTAGCTCTGCTGTAGTGTTGAGACTATGAGACATTATGTTAACATTGGTGTGACAGAACCACCTGTGATTTGGAGGCTCTGCTGTAGTGTTGAGACTATGAGACATCATGTTAACATTGGTGTGACAGAACAATCTATGTGGTTTGGTAGCTCTGCTGTAATGTTGAGACTATGAGACATTATGTTAACATTGGTGTGACAGAACAATCTATGTGGTTTGGTAGCTCTGCTGTAATGTTGAGACTATGAGACATTACATTGACATTGGTGTGACAGAACCACCTATGTGGTTTGGTAGCTCTGTTTGAGGTCATGGTGGTGGATAGTGATATGACTTTTAAACAACAGTCAGGTATCAGACCCTAACACTACAGGGGGATTTATATCTAGCTGCATGTGTTTCTAAAATAATAATTATTATTTCAAATGACAACTACTATAATAAACATTTCCCTAACTATGGTATGTTATACCTACCATAGGTAGTTATAATTGCCATGTCAAAAATTTGTTTTAGTGAGTCATGTCTCATCTCATCTCATCATGTTCCTCTTGTACCTTGCGGTGTCGAGGTGAAGTATAAACAGCGGGAGAGTGCCCGCTTATGGGCTTCATGTATCGATATTCCCATGGACTCTGTTATTCCCTGCGTCCATTGTTTATGCGGTCGGCCTCTTCTTCTGTTTTGTGAGTCGTGTATTATTGATTATTGCACTTTTTCCGTGCGTTTTATTGCATATTGTTCTGTTGTTGTCTAAGATTAGCTTAATAAATTATGTGTGAATGAAATAATGTATTAAAGCAGAGAGATCAGATGGGCAGAATGTCAGATGGGCCTGCATGCCTTATTCTTAACCCTTTAAAAAAATTGTTTGTTTGTGTTTGTTCGTTCGTTCGTTCTAAATCAAGTCATCCCTTTGTAATAAGCACCAGTAATAAAGTTTATGAATATTGTTTGGATAGCAAATCCATTATGTGGAAAATCCAAATCGAAAGCTCATTGTGTGGGCATCATCAAATGTGGAAAAAGTGTCCCAGTGGTACGAAATGGAATATTGCTCGGATGGCAGATCCATTACGTGGAAAGTCCGAATCCCCGGGAAGGTTAACTCAGTCAATAAACGCCTGCAGAAGTCGGACGTGTCGGCCTAAAGGCACAGTATCGCAGCTGCACTGTAAACAGGCACAACGCATTCACATCTGAAAAAAAGACTGGATGAACAAAGAAGAAGAAGATAACAAGTTTATAACAAGGTTTCACTGAAAAGGTGGCAAGGAAGGAAAGTGGTTACCTCACCTCATATTTGCTGAGAATCTACACCTATAGAGACTGATTCACTGGAGAGAGTGCGGATGGCTTGGATGAGAGTGGAAAGTGCAGATGGCCATTTGACATCATTTAGTGAGTTGTCTTGCACTGTTTCATCAAGCCTCTGGCTTAGTACATCCAACTTTGGCTTTATTGGGTTTGTTTTCCCTAGTCTTTGACTGTCACCGGTCTTCCTACAAGGCAGCAGGTCACTTCATCTGGTCTCTACAAGGCGGCAGGTCACTTCATCTGGTCCCTGCCCCTAGAACCTGTCCAACATGAGAGACATTACCAGGAGGTGCACTACTGTTGGAATAGCTTGTACAGTCATTGCAACACACAAGCCTCTCTACCAGGTGGATACACAGCAGAGGAGTGAGGTGGCCATTTAACCAGGCTGCCCTTGTACCATCATCATGTGAACTCTTCATTGGCATCTGAAGAAGGGGACAGAGCATGTATGGGAATGTCCCGAGTGCAGGAATGTTGATTCTTGAACTCATAAAATGTGTTGAATTGAAGGCTCATTCCATACCATGTGACATAGAGTGAGTGATTGGTCACAAGTACAGGTCTCTGTGAACACGTTAAGATGCATTGGGAATATGTTGCTAGACTCATATTGTTACAGCCCAGTCTCGGCACTCGGTGGCTCATGTGGTCAGTATCTCATTGGCTGCCTTTGAATGGTGTAGTGGAGTGTTTGGAGCTAGGCTGGTAGTTTTAGACCAAGCAGCGCTGTATGACTGAGGTGGTTAGTACCATAACAGCTGGCTTCAACTTTTCAGACAACTTTTATGAGGCTGCGTTACCCCCATAGTTTTGTAGTTTGTAAAAACAACCCCACTTTCAGGGAAGTTATAAACTAAAGACTTACTTCACTACTAGATCTGCATAATATTACCTAATATGCATGTGTTAAATCTTATCACTACACACTGCTGTATTAGTTTCTGATATTGTTTTTTAAGTTGCATATCCTTTACAGGACGTTGCAGTCAGCACCAGCATTTTACTGCCGTTGTTGATGTCTTGGCAAGTTTTTGTGTTCAGTAGCTTGCCGTTGCTTTCTGAACGACTGGCTCCCAGACCAACACGTTAAAACCAGCGTGGCATGATCTGCTGCCAAATCGGTTGCCGCTGTGTTTCGAACTCGGGTAAACACTATTATGAATCGCGTTCACAACGCCATCACCAAGGAGAAAGGCAGTTTCTGATTACCTTGACTTTAAATGGCATTAAAATACTTTTGTTTGTCTGATAACAATATCTGTTGGAAACATACCTCATACAAGATATGAAATACATTTATGTTAAACTGGAACATAGTTTTATGTATTCTTGTGAATTTGATGGCTATTTTCAGGTAATAAGTCAAGCGCGCAATCGGTTCACCCCAAGTATTCCTATGATCAAGAAGAGTATTGAAACATTGATAGAGAAGGCCTATCTGGAGCGTGTCACAGGAACAACAGATGAATACAGCTACATTGCATAGTGGCTCCTGAGTCGTGCTAGCTTCTCATCATGTCTTTGCCAGAGGTCTTTATATAAGCTGACAGTTGTCATTTCATTATTTCTGTCTCACCCATTTAGGATGGGACAGTTGTGTTGGATCATCTGAAATGATTGTTTACGTTAGTTTGACTGTACTGAAACATTGTTTTCATTCCTTCTGAGGTTGTAGAGATTTGTTGATTTGAGCTATTTTTTGTAGATGTTAGCTCTAGTATATGTGGACTGTTTGTAGAGAGTGAATAAAATAATTACACAGTTTAAGGAATTACTGTTTACATAGAGAGAATTAGTGGTAAAATGTAGGCAGTCAATGATTATATGTGCTGAATTAGGTGACGCCAAATTCTAGAATTTAATATAAAGTGGTATTGATTTAATGTTATGGTGGCATATTTACAATAGCACTGTAATTTACTTTGAAAGCCATCTTTGGATGTACCCAGTTTGACTCGTTATCTCATGATAAACTGTGTCATGTCGCACAGGAACACAGAAACAAAAGTATGTTCAACAAGGATATGCTGTAGGTCTAGTCAACATGGCTACACACAGTTGACAAAAAACACACAAGCACATGAACCAGGCTATCCAACCAACATACCAGATAGCAGTTTCCTTCTCTTAGGAGACATGAGAGCGAGCAAAGCGATTAAAAACAGAAAGTGGAATTGATCAGATTGACAAGGACACAATCATAAGTGATAGAATAGACAATTCAGCTAGAAAGCCTTCATCAGTGCACACGCACACTCTCTCTCTCTCTCTCTCTCTCTCTCTCTCTCTCTCTCTCTCTCTCTCTCTCTCTCTCTCTCTCTCTCTCTCTCTCTCTCTCTCTCTCTCATAAAACTACATATTTAAAAACTACAACAAATAAATCACTTTAGCCCTGGCGTCATTAGAAAAACCTCTTTCCTTGGGTACAAAATCTCAGCGGTATGTAACATAGCAACTATAACATCATTGGTTGTTACAACAGTATCTGCTATGGAACTACCTTCTTTTTTTTTTCTTTTTAAATTTCTTATAATAACATAACCATTAGGGTTAGTAGACTGGCTTGCAATTACAGTAGTCTAGAGTTCAATCCCCCAAAGTGGCAGGATTTTGAGTACCAGTCTCTCTAAGGAATGATGCTGAGGAAAAGAGCTAGTAGCCTTGCCTCATGATGTCATAATATGTGAAGACTTATCACTTCATACCTCTGTGGCAGCATCTGCCGATGTGATTCACTTTACCTTTTATTTATTACGGATTTCATGATCTAGTAAATTTTGGTTTTGTTAACACAGACAGGAAGTCAAACTAGTTGTCAGAGAAGTTCAGCAGCTTGGCTAACTTGTGCTGTCATTGATTATTCCTGGCTCCAGGATAACTAGGTAGATTGCTTGTTGTCTTCACTCTACAAACTTTCATCACTGAAACAAACTTCATCAGTTTGAAACCAAGTGCATATTTACTATTTTCAGTGATGATCTTTTGTGGCACAGACACTATGATTATGTCCATTCTCTCTGGTTTAAGTAAAGCTGCCATTTGAGTGTCTGTCTGCATGCACTCTGTTAAACACATGGTTGAGTTGACTCAGTAAGATTGTATTACAGTTAACTTTCCAGTAAGCAGGATACATCTCATCTCATCTCATCTTGTACCTTGCGGTATCAAGGTGATGTATTAACAGCGGGAGAGTGGACTTCTTGTATTGAGATTCCCATGGACTCTGCTATTCCCTCTGTTCATCGTTTATGTGGTCGGCCTCTTCTTCCGCTTCATTGCTTGTTGTGGTGTACTGTTAGTTGGTAATCTAGTTACATGGCCAAATCATTTGACTTGTTGCCTTCTAATGAAATCTAGCGCTGCTATAACCCCCACTTTAGTTCTTATTTCTTCATTTCTGATTTTCTCTCTTCTTGATACATTGAGTATTTTTCACAAGACAAGAATCTCATTTCTGTTGTGATTTTTCTTTTCTCTTTTTCTGTCGTAGTCCAGGTTTTGCATTGGTAGCATAGAGGTGGTAGGAAGAATTTGTTATAGAGTGCTTTCTTAGTAACTGTTGTTACATGTTTGTTATTTATTATTATTGCCATTTTCCAGTGAGTTGGTTTGCCTTATTGCATCTATTTTTGATCTAGTCTTTTGATTTGCCTTTTGATGATATTATATTTCCTAAATACTTGAAGCTCTTTACTTGCTTCAGAGGGTGTTCTTTTAGATGAATCTATGTTGGGTTTTTTTTCTTCTTTGGTTATAGTCATTACCTCTGTTTTACTGATTCTAATTTTCGTGTTATGTTCCTTAGACACTTTGTTTAGACTATTCATGTTGTCTTGTACTTCTGCTTCTGATTTTGCTATTAGTGCTTAATCCTCCACAAATAGGAGTTCTTTAGTGGCGTAATTTGCCTTTAGTTCTTCTTCTGTGTTCTGTTCGTCATGCGGCCTTCTTGCTGCCTCTGTTTGGCTAGTTTCTTTAAATATGCTGTCTACATAGGTTATGAACAAGAGAAGAAACAGGACACAACCTTGTCATACTCCTCTTATGGTGAAGGGTTCTGAGTGTCCTCAATTATTCTCACTATGCATTCACTGTTATTTTATAAGCTTCTACATTAGTTTGTTAGATGTGCACTCACTCCATATCGTTTAAGGATTTCCCACAGCTTGTTTCTATGTACTCTATCAAATGCCTTTTCTTGGTCGACAGAGGCAGAGTGTTTCATTAAATTCGATTGATTTTTCTATTAGTTGTCTAAAAGCAAAAATGGCATCTGTGCATCCTTTGTTATTCCTAAATCCAAGTTGTGTTTCACTTAGCTAGGGTTCTAGAACACTATATACGATATAGAACTAGAACACTATATACAACAATAAGAAAGAGACAAACAGCTTTCTTTGGTCATATGATGAGAAGAGAGGCATTGGAGAACATCGTGACAACTGGAAAGATCGAGGGGAAGGGAGGCAGAGGCACACCAAGAGAAATGATGCTGGATGGATTGAGACGGTGGCACGGAGGAATATCAGCAGCAGAGTTGATCCAGAAAACCAAAGACCGAGATCTGTGGAGAGCCATGAACGCCTACACTAACTGGCAGGACACTTGATGATGATGATGATGATGAGGGTTCTAATGTAGTTTGTAATCTTTTCTCAAGAATTTTGCAAAATATTTTCCTGGTATAACTCAAAAGGGAAATGCCTGTGTATTGTGTGCAGTGCAGGATACATCTGTCCGTGTGAAATGATTGGTCATGGAGGGTCAGTGACGGTTTAATTATATTTGTAAAGGAGAACTCTGGCCTGTGCAGTAGCAGTGAAATTACCCCATAATAATGTTCAACAACATGTATGGTTATCATCGAGTGATTGCTGACCTGATCCGGGAGTCTGGTCACTTGATGGTGAGCCACTGGCATGACCCGCTGGTTGCCAGAATTGTACCTATGGAAGTTAATTGCGGTTCCAACTTCATGGCAAAGGATCTCCCCAAAATGCTCCTCACTATCCCATGTGAAAAGTGTAACAAACAGTTGTCCTGACAAACCAACAACATGCACAGGCATACATGCTTAAGGCTGCTGCCAGAATGCCAACACAACAGTCAACCCTAAAACCTAAAATTACAGTTTATCATTGATGGAAGGGACGATCACTAGAAAACCATCAGTTGCACATACATTACTACTTATATAAGGCAAAACCTGCCATTTTTCTGAACATACTGTTCACAATACAAAAATCTGCGGACAAATGTAAAAGCATTCCACATTAAATCCACAGCTCACAGTGTCGCTCCACGCATGTAATTCAGTAGCTTGGCAATGAAGCCATGTATTACCAGTCCAGCATATGGAAAATATGTAAGCAAACAGTAGCCAGAAGTAAAAACCACTCCAGAGGCCTTACCACCTCAACAGCATACCCGCTATCCACCATATTGGACCGGAAGTCCCATTCATACAGGAAAAAGTGGGAGGGGGGGGGGGGGGGCTGTGGCTGTGAGGTATGTGTGTCCGCCTCAGGCTTAGAAGGTACAGGGTTCAATCTCACCATTGGGCTGATCAATTTCCCAAGAATCATTGCTATCTAATTATCACACAATTCCTGACCTCTTGGGTAGTGAGATTGGGTTCCTAGCTGGCTCAGATAAGGGCAAAATATGAACAGGCAGTCTGAATTCCAAGTTGCGCTCATTATAAATCCTATGACAGCTAGACTTCGCAAAGAGTAGGCCATAAGTCCTTTAGACTGGCAACACTATTAGGGAAAAAAAAACCTTTGGTGAAGTCTGCCTGGAGGAAGTATACATTTTACATAAATGCATGCCAAAGTCGGACATACTGGCCTTAGAGTTGCATAGCTAGGTGTGATGCACTCTCTTTAAAAACGAAACATAGAAGGAGAGACTGCAGTAGCGTGCCTTAAGTTGATTATCATTAACTGTGAAACATTTATGTGTGTGAGGCTAGAGGCAGATACTGGACATTTATTTGAGCTAACATTTGGTAATGTCATTGTGTCAGAATAGGTCATCTTCTCCTATATATAACATCTTTGCCTGGGAGAAAACAAGGCTGAATATTCATCCTTGTTACACTAAAGGATTGCATTTATGATTTACTTATGTTTACAAATGAAGGTGAGAGATGAATTTGTTGATGAGAGAATTCATGTAATGACATTATATTATTGGCAGGCATGTAAGCTGGTTTCGTGGGCCTATAGCAGCCTGCATAGAGCTGAATAAACAGTAGCAGTCCAGTGTGTTCTCTGTTTATTTGAGCTGTGCTTGTTTGTGATGAACATCTGAGACCTGTGTAAATAAGATAAAAGGTATATCAGATACTGCTGTAGCAGAGTGAAGTGTTAGACCTTCACATATACTGGGACATGGTTTAATGGTGTAGACTGACTAGTTCACTTCCTCACCACCTGCAGGCAGTTTCTAGAACATTCTGAAACAAATATTTGGTACTCATTTGTTGAGGCTGGCTTAATTCAATCTGTGCTATATAAAAGCATAACTGCAGATATCTCACCATTATCCTCTTGGACAACAATCACCTCCACATTAATATCCTAATTGTGGCTCGGTCACAGGATTATTAATCTGAGCCAGGCGATGGACCCTAATATAACTTCTCTTCTGAGGTTTGAATGGGGTAGGGGTAAGGGTATAATTGAATGGAGTTATCTACCCTTGCAGGTTCAGGAGGATGATAGTGGTGATGCATTGCTACAGGTGTCGAGGTGTTTTTCTTCAGCAAGGCCACTGTCATTTGGAGGTGGTAGGTTCAGTTTAGTAGCTTTTTATGCCCATATCTTACATGTCTCTCTGTTGTTTCAGTGCATCCTCTGCTAGCTGCTTCTGTCCTTGTCCCACTTTAAATTGTATTCATCATGTTTCTTTTGTAGTCTCAAGGGTTCCCCAACATTATACATTTCCTTGTGTGGTCGTTTTGCAATTGTGTAAGTGTCATAATGAGATTTGAATCAGAATGTCAGTCCATTTGTCATTGTAGCCACACCATTTGGAGAGAGGGTTGATCTGGCATGCCACACAATGTAAAGACCTTTACAGCTTCACTATTATTGGATGTGATGTAGATCAGCTATGTGCACTTATCTCATCTAAAATGTGCCAGTATGTGTTATAGATGAAGGCAGAAACAGGTTGATATGTGCTGTTGCAGAAACCTATACTTAGATCTATAAACATGTCTGAGTGACCAACATGAACTATCTGGGACATCAGCAGTTAAATGTAGTGATTAAGACAAAGTGGGTTCAAGTAACTTACTGAGGGAGAAGGGATTCTGTATCAGAGGACATTATTGACTGCTACAGTGTCTTATCAGAGGTCATCGACTGCCACAGTGTGCATCAGGGGACATTATTAACTATTATAATTTGTATGAGAGGGCATTATTAACTGCTACAGTGTGTATAAGAGGACATTGACTGCCGCAGTATGTATCAGAGGACTTTATTAACTATTATAATTTGTATGAGAGGACATTTTTGACTGCCACAATGTGTATCAGAGGACTTTATTAACTATTATAATTTGTATGAGAGGACATTATTGACTGCCACAATGTGTATCGGAGGACTTTATTAACTATTATAATTTGTATAAGAGGACATTATTGACTGCCACAGTATGTATCAGAGGACTTTATTAACTATTATAATGTGTATGAGAGGACATTATTGACTGCCACAATGTGTACCAGAGGACTTTATTAACTATTATAATTTGTATGAGAGGACATTATTGACTGCCACAATGTCTATCAGAGGACTTTATTAACTATTATAATTTGTATAAGAGGACATTGTTGACTGCCACAGTATGTATCAGAGGACTTTATTAACTATTATAATGTGTATGAGAGGACATTATTGACTGCCACAATGTGTACCAGAGGACTTTATTAACTATTATAATTTGTATGAGAGGACATTATTGACTGCCACAATGTCTATCAGAGGACTTTATTAACTATTATAATTTGTATAAGAGGACATTGTTGACTGCCACAGTATGTATCAGAGGACTTTATTAACTATTATAATGTGTATGAGAGGACATTATTGACTGCCACAATGTGTACCAGAGGACTTTATTAACTATTATAATTTGTATGAGAGGACATTATTGACTGCCACAGTGTGTATCAGGGGACTTTATTAAATATTATAATTTGTATGAGAGGACATTATTGACTGCTACAATGTGTAGCAGAGGACACTATCGACTTCTGTAGCCTGTACAAAGAACATTATTGACTGCCATAGTATTCATCCGATTGTCAGCGTTATTTTTCCTATTATTATGTATTTAAAAGCAATCGTACTATTTCATGATGATTAAACTCATTTGTGGCTGAAAGAGTGAATTTTCACATCTGTGTGTGGGGTATGGAGACCATAAGTGTAGACCTAGACTGATTATGTTTATTTGATTTGTATGAGAGGGGATGGTTATTTATGATTGCTTATTAAAAATCTGACAGTTTATAAACATTTAGCACTGTATTTACCAGTGAGTACCAACATCAAGTTACCAAATGATGCATGGCTGTAGACGGTGTGGCAAATGTTTAGTTGTGTCAACTTTAAGTTCTGTATTATTATGGCAGCATTGTTGGCACATGTACGTGTTATAGCCTTGCTGTCTGCATGAGCAGTTAAATTTTTTTAACGTTTGCTGTCTGCATTTCCGCAGTTATATTTTGTTAACGTTGACAGTCAACTTATGCTATGTTTTCATGTCTGGACGCAGAATATACAGTTTTCTTCTAGACTGCTGTGTCTCTTCCTCAAACCTTTAGTTTGTTCTGTTTATTTTTGTCATTGAAAACTGTCTTGGCATGATACTGTCAAGACGTCTGAATTTACCACAATTTTGTTTTTATTTCATTTTTTTTGCTCACTTGTAATACTGAAGGAGCTTCACCCGGCCTCAAATATGTTTCAGGAAATGCTTTAGGAAGTAAAGGCGGCTGAAGAGAATGGCCACATTATGGCTCGGGTGCCAGGTGGTCTGTACAAATGTGGGTACAGCACCATATGCCTTAGCGTCTGTAAAAAGTGTCCTTTTCTAAAACTGGTGTTTTCTTGTTGACATTACTATTGTTGATAACCACTAATAAAAAAAAGTTACCCTCAAATTAAAATTGTTCCAATAAATCTCCTCACTAACTTATCTCTCATGATAAATCTAAAGTTAGTTGCATATCCTTTACAGGATGTAGCAGTCAGCACCAGCGTTTTTGGGCTGTTAAAATCCAGGGCAAGTTATACATACAGTAGTTTGCCATGGCTTTCTGATCGACCGACACCTATACCATTGCATCAAAACTAAATCTCAAGGCGGTCTGCTGCCAAATCATCTGCAGCTGTGTTTCGTGTGTGGGATCATGAATTGCGTCCGTAACCCCGTCACCACAGAGCATTGGGGTTACACAGAATCTAGTACAGATAGAATTTAATTGATTTTTTTGGGACAAGCAATATATATGAGGATATTACAGAATGGCATGTGAAAGAAATGTATTCCTTAACTATACACATTACTTTGTTCTAGAGGCAGGATCAGCAGAGAGCTGTACTAAACCATGTGTTCACGTATCCTCGTGCTGTCAGTACTGTAGAGGTCAGCGTGGTTGAACAGTTTAGAGCACTTGTTCTTACACTTCCTGTGCACTAATGGTGGGGTAGTTGGTTCATTCCTTACACCAGTCAGCTGGACTTAACCATTGACTTTTCATTCAGAAAGCCGTGGCAAACTACTGAAAGTCAAACTTTCTAGAAAGTCAACCTGAGGTTGATCACAACATCCTGCCGAGGACGTGCAGCATTTATGATCAGAACGTATCTGAGAGAAGAATGTGACTCGAATCTGTAGTCTGAAAGTGTGGTTGTCAAGTATGAATGTTAACACTGTCTTCATGACATCATTGATGACAGACATCTGAGAGAAGAATGTGACTCGAATCTGTTGTCTGAAAGTTTGGTTGTCAAGTATGAGTGTTAGCACTGTCTTCATGACATCATTGATGACAGACATCTGAGAGAAGAATGTGACTCGAATCTGTTGTCTGAAAGTGTGGTTGTCAAGTATGAGTGTTAGCACTGTCTTCATGACGTCTTTGATGACAGACATCTGATAGAAGAATGTGACTCGAATCTGTTGTCTGGAAGTGTGGTTGTCAAGTATGAGTGTTAGCACTGTCTTCATGACATCTTTGATGACAGACATCTGATAGAAGAATGTGACTCGAATCTGTTGTCTGAAAGTGTGGTTGTCAAGTATGAGTGTTAGCACTGTCTTCATGACATCTTTGATGACAGACATCTGAGAGAAGAATGTGACTCGAATCTGTTGTCTGAAAGTGTGGTTGTCAAGTATGAGTGTTAGCACTGTCTTCATGACATCATTGATGACAGACATCTGATAGAAGAATGTGACTCGAATCTGTTGTCTGAAAGTGTGGTTGTCAAGTATGAGTGTTAGCACTGTCTTCATGACATCTTTGATGACAGACATGTGAGAGAAGAATGTGACTCGAATCTGTTGTCTGGAAGTGTGGTTGTCAAGTATGAGTGTTAGCACTGTCTTCATGACATCTTTGATGACAGACATCTGAGAGAAGAATGTGACTCGAATCTGTTGTCTGAAAGTGTGGTTGTCAAGAATGAGTGTTAGCACTGTCTTCATGACATCATTGATGACAGACATCTGAGAGAAGAATGTGACTCGAATCTGTTGTCTGGAAGTGTGGTTGTCAAGTATGAGTGTTAGCACTGTCTTCATGACATCTTTGATGACAGACATCTGATAGAAGAATGTGACTCGAATCTGTTGTCTGGAAGTGTGGTTGTCAAGTATGAGTGTTAGCACTGTCTTCATGACATCTTTGATGACAGACATCTGAGAGAAGAATGTGACTCGAATCTGTTGTCTGAAAGTGTGGTTGTCAAGTATGAGTGTTAGCACTGTCTTCATTACATCTTTGATGACAGACATCTGATAGAAGAATGTGACTCGAATCTGTTGTCTGAAAGTGTGGTTGTCAAGTATGAGTGTTAGCACTGTCTTCATGACATCATTGATGACAGACATCTGAGAGAAGAATGTGACTCGAATCTGTTGTCTGGAAGTGTGGTTGTCAAGTATGAGTGTTAGCACTGTCTTCATGACATCATTGATGACAGACATCTGAGAGAAGAATGTGACTCGAATCTGTTGTCTGAAAGTGTGGTTGTCAAGTATGAGTGTTAACACTGTCTTCATGACATCATTGATGACAGACATCTGAGAGAAGAATGTGACTCGAATCTGTTGTCTGAAAGTGTGGTTGTCAAGTATGAGTGTTAGCACTGTCTTCATGACATCTTTGATGACAGACATCTGATAGAAGAATGTGACTCGAATCTGTTGTCTGGAAGTGTGGTTGTCAAGTATGAGTGTTAGCACTGTCTTCATGACATCTTTGATGACAGACATCTGAGAGAAGAATGTGACTCGAATCTGTTGTCTGAAAGTGTGGTTGTCAAGTATGAGTGTTAGCACTGTCTTCATGACATCTTTGATGACAGACATCTGAGAGAAGAATGTGACTCGAATCTGTTGTCTGAAAGTGTGGTTGTCAAGTATGAGTGTTAGCACTGTCTTCATGACATCATTGATGACAGACATCTGATAGAAGAATGTGACTCGAATCTGTTGTCTGGAAGTGTGGTTGTCAAGTATGAGTGTTAGCACTGTCTTCATGACATCTTTGATGACAGACATCTGAGAGAAGAATGTGACTCGAATCTGTTGTCTGGAAGTGTGGTTGTCAAGTATGAGTGTTAGCACTGTCTTCATGACATCTTTGATGACAGACATCTGAGAGAAGAATGTGACTCGAATCTGTTGTCTGAAAGTGTGGTTGTCAAGTATGAGTGTTAGCACTGTCTTCATGACATCTTTGATGACAGACATCTGATAGAAGAATGTGACTCGAATCTGTTGTCTGAATGTGTGGTTGTCAAGTATGAGTGTTAGCACTGTCTTCATGACATCTTTGATGACAGACATCTGATAGAAGAATGTGACTCGAATCTGTTGTCTGAAAGTGTGGTTGTCAAGTATGAGTGTTAGCACTGTCTTCATGACATCTTTGATGACAGACATCTGATAGAAGAATGTGACTCAAATCTGTTGTCTGAATGTGTGGTTGTCAAGTATGAGTGTTAGCACTGTCTTCATGACATCTTTGATGACAGACATCTGATAGAAGAATGTGACTCGAATCTGTTGTCTGGAAGTGTGGTTGTCAAGTATGAGTGTTAGCACTGTCTTCATGACATCTTTGATGACAGACATCTGAGAGAAGAATGTGACTCGAATCTGTTGTCTGAATGTGTGGTTGTCAAGTATGAGTGTTAGCACTGTCTTCATGACATCTTTGATGACAGACATCTGAGAGAAGAATGTGACTCGAATCTGTTGTCTGAAAGTGTGGTTGTCAAGTATGAGTGTTAGCACTGTCTTCATGACATCATTGATGACAGACATCTGAGAGAAGAATGTGACTCGAATCTGTTGTCTGAAAGTGTGGTTGTCAAGTATGAGTGTTAGCACTGTCTTCATGACATCATTGATGACAGACATCTGAGAGAAGAATGTGACTCGAATCTGTTGTCTGAATGTGTGGTTGTCAAGTATGAGTGTTAGCACTGTCTTCATGACATCTCTGATGACAGACATCATCCACCCACTGATGTATTTCTTTGAGCAGTATATGTTAGTTTTGTTTTGACAGTGATCTTTTCTTGTACATATAAAATATCATTAACTCTGCATAGCCTTGTGGAAGTGGTTGAAAATGTGTCCTCTATTAAGTTTTTTGTTTGTTGGTCATGGATACTGGAGCAGAGACAGGAACTGGACTGACCATATTTAGCTGAACACAGGTGGAATTCATTTACTTTGTATTTGGAATAAATGGTACTGATGTTGCATCTGTTGATTACTTTCTGAAGACAGTTTAGTTAGCACATGTTTCTTTGTTAATTTGATGATTCAAGAAATATGAAGGCATTTTGATAATTTAAGAAACAAGAAGATATGTCATTTGTCTATTTCAGAGCTATTAAATGCATTGTTTTCGACTCGTTTATGGTGGGTGAATGGCTCAGACTGCCAGTTTGTTTACAAGATAAACTCTTGTGTTTAGAATATTTGCATTGTATTTTGTTTACTGTTTGTTCTGCCTGAAATACGTCTATTTTCTTCCTGCCAACTGACATTGACCAAAGTTGTGAATGTCAGTTAAGACTTCATAATATCCCTGGAATTGTTGTTTCAGTTCTCCATTGTTTATTGTGAGTTGTTATTTTAGATTTACTGATATGAGGTTGAATCTGTTGCATAAAGTGTCTGTTCAGGTGACTGCGTGGTAGAACTGTAGCAGTAGTTGGGATGTTGATTGTGTTGGACGTCTGAGCATGCAGCTGTGAGGGATCCCACAGAGAAATATTCATCAACTTGTGCTGTGATTTATGTCTTTCTGTATCAGTGCTTTTTGAGATCAGAACTGAGTGAAACCTATGTATTAATCAGACATACATTGTATGTTTTTGAGTGTCATATGCTGCTTTACGTTTTGGTCATTTCAAATGAAAAAGGCACTGTTGAAGTATCTTTATGGTAGGCATTGCATAGCTTTTCCCTGTTTTTTTTTTTTTGTAGGCGTTATTCCATGGGGGAAAATCTGTTTAAATGATATATTTTACCTTAGGGAAATCCAAAGGTGTTTTCTGTCTGCTCTAGCAGACGTTTAGATTATGTAGGCACGGTATATGCCCTTTACGGGTAGTCTTGATCAATCACTGCCTCTACATTCTCATGGTGGTCTCTTCATTCTCATGGTGGTATCTACATTCTCATTGTGGTATCTACATTCTCATGGTGGTATCTACATTCTCATGGTGGTATCTACATTCTTGTGGTATCTACATTCTCATGGTGGTATCTACATTCTCATGGTGGTATCTACATTCTCATGGTGGTATCTACATTGTCATGGTGGTATCTACATTCTCGTGGTGGTCTCTTCATTCTCGTGGTGGTATCTACATTCTCATGGTGGTATCTACATTCTCATGGTGGTATCTACATTCTCGTGGTGGTATCTACATTCTCATGGTGGTATCTACATTCTCATGGTGGTATCTACATTCTTGTGGTATCTACATTCTCATGGTGGTATCTACATTGTCATGGTGGTATCTACATTCTCATGGTGGTCTCTTCATTCTCGTGGTGGTATCTACACTGTCATGGTGGTATCTACATTCTCATGGTGGTATCTACATTCTCGTGGTGGTATCTACATTCTCGTGGTGGTATCTACATTGTCATGGTGGTATCTACATTGTCATGGTGGTATCTACATTGTCATGGTGGTATCTACATTTTCATGGTGGTATCTACATTTTCATGGTGGTATCTACATTCTCATGGTGGAAGGCCTCAGTCTCCCTGCTGTATTCACCAATAGATAACCCTACCTACCTGAAACTGACCAACTTTGTCAAAGCAGATTGTGACTATATTGTCCTTGGCAGTGCTGTTGCAGTTCCCCATTGTTTATTGTGGGCTGTAGCCTCTCACTGTTTCCAGCGATGCCCTGACCCCTCACTGTTTCCTGTGACGCCTTGTGCTACATGCTTCGTTTTTTTTACCTCAGGTGACTAACTTGTTTGTAAGTGGCCATTTTCTTGATATTTTTCTTCTTACCCATTGCTCAAATGACCAAAATGTGATATAATAATAGAAGGGAAAATGATTAACTAATAAATGTAAATACCTAAGGGCAGTGATGACATCAGATTAAAGATGTGTGACAGAGAATAAGCTCAGAATAGGTCATGGAAAAGCTGCATTTCAGATAATGAAAAATATCTTATGAAATAAGTTACTGCTATTTAACGTAGGGAAGAGAGTGCTAACATGTTATTTAGAACCTGTTTTGCTGCATGGCACTGAATTATTGAATGAAAATGAACAAATTAGAGAGAGCCTGGAGGCAGTGGAGATGTGGTTCCTGAGACAAATGTTGCAAATACTTGGGATTGCCAGATTAACTGGCAACAATTGCCTGAGAGAGGCTAATGAAACCAGAACATTATTTACAACTATAAGAAAGAGACAAACTGTGTTCTCTGGTCATTTAATGAGAAGAGAGGTATGGGAAAACAGTGTGATATTTGGAATGGTCAGTGGGAAAAGAGGCAGAGACAGGCTGGGAGAAATGATGGCGACATGGAGGAATATCATTATTAGCACGGTTGATTCAGAATGCCAAGTACTGAGATCTGTGGAGAGACATAAATGCCCATGCCATCCCATTGTTAATTTGATTTCATTGCTGCAAATACATGTGTGTGTAGGGCATGTCTTCCAGCATTCATTAGCTGCACAAACATTTTAGGTTTATTTGCATAATGGTGTGGGTTCAATCCTCAGTTGAGGATATATCTCTAAGATTAACAACCTTGCCCAATAGCTGCCAAAGATTTCTCAGGGAAGTAAAGAAAGTCAACTGGTCATTTAATATGAATCCTGTTACTTCACACTTATAGAATAGTTCCTGCCAGAAGTTGCTATTCTGTCTGTTTCATCTTGACTCTATTTACCAGGGCTGTTGCATATCTAGGTCATAATGAGCACAGTCGTAGCTGACACCATCTGATCCTGTCCAGTTTGGATACCTTCTGCCACTCTGGGTTCCCGTAGATATTAGAGTTGTTTACATTGAGAACAAATTGTACTATTAGTTAGTTATTGATTGACCATCTTATGGCAATGGGAAACTGTCCTTTATGCTCCCATCTCAGTCAGATGACACTAGGAGGCCTCAGCTCATTGTAGCACCAGCGAGAATTCCAGACATGATTAGTCAAAGACAGGAGAGCAGCATTTCTATTGCAGCCATGCATAGATTATTTTTAGTGTCACCAACATATGTTATCACTTTGTATGCTCAGCTGGGGGGGGGGGGGGGGGGGTGTACAGGCTTGGGTCATATGTTGCTCCAAGATAGTAAACATATATTCTGATATTAGCTGGACTGGGCAAGTGCCCATCAAAGCAACTGTTATTATTGACAAGCTCTGAGTGTCCTCAATATTATTGTCTCTCATCAAGAAGACAGGGTTCTGCAGCTTAGGTCCATGAATTCAGCTGTGACAGAGAGAAGTAAATACAGGTATTGATTGGCACTCATAGCAGGGCCAAAGAAAGATGTAGAAATCAGAAAAGAGGCTAACAGAAACAGTTGGAAGCACACCTTATTCAAACCTGTCACCTCTGAATAGTGAATGCATCTGGATGTGAGAACAAGTGTACTTGAGTGCACAGCCAGTGACACCTTTCACAATGACTGCTTGTTTCTTCACTTTAGCCAACAGTAGATAAACATGATGTCACAGGAAATGTGCTTGTTTCTTTACCTTAGCCAACAGTAGATAAACAAGGTGTCACAGGAAACGTGCTTTGCTTTACAGTACGTCAGGTCATTTCATTCAGCGTGCTGGTTCTTTTCCCTGACCTCACAGACAGCTATTGTTTCTTACGTGTATGAGACTGATCGGGTATATTCCTTCAGTGTGATCTCCTTCACACTTCACAGATTGCAGTTAATTGTGGCTTGGTGCTAAATATGAAGTCTGCACATTTCCTGACCGCTGATTGAGGAAACATTGCTTTAGCATATTAATCCAAGGTGCACTAGTGTAGTTGATAGGAGTCTACACTGATAGCGCAGTGAGCATGCTCGGGCAAGGGTTCGGCGTCTGCATTCGTCATCTACTAACATCTATTCCTCTGTGTATTCATACCTACAAAATGTGATAGCCTGATCACATCTCTATATATAGCAAGTTCCCGCTTTGTGGCATGTTTTTTTTTTTTTATATGAATCCAAATGAAGAATGTCTGTGTCTGATTTAGTGCAAAGTCAAATATTTACTTATAAAGTACACAGACTACCAGTTGGTTTCTCTGTCCTGTTCACGAGAGATTTCTTTTATGCTGCATAGAATCCACCAGACGGGATTCCCTGTTTATGCATTATCCAATTGTGGTTCAGCATTTTCAGTAGCAGTAATGTGTTAAACATAACCTGGAGTCTGTTGTTAGTAACACAGAAAGGTTGAACAAGTTCATATCACTGGTTCGTGTTGTTTGTTATGCTGCTTGCATGTGTTGTACTGTCACATTAAAGTCATAAGTAACATGCAGAAATGGGGTGTGGTCGCTGTTTTTTTTTCTTTGACAAGAATGATGAATTGGTGGAAGTTTGTATTAGATATGTGTTATATTTTGCCAAATAAGAAAATGTGCACACCTTCGCCACATTTCAGCTGAACTTCTGGGCCGCCTTCCTGGCAACGATGTATGTGTAATGGCCTAGCAGCGTTTCATACCTATACATTTTCTGTTTTATCTTTTAATTTTATTTAAAAATTTTAATTTCACACCCCCCCCCCCCCCCCCCCCCCCGGGGGGGCGCTCATCAATGAAGTCTCAGACAACCCCGAAGTGCTCATCTATACAGATGGACCTGTTGTAAAGCAGCAGAGAAGTGCGTGGGTATTTACAGCCCGTTCAGCGGGCCGAACAGTTCAAGAATCCAGTGGTGACCACGAGCAGCATGACGATGGAAGTGATGGCAGTAACACAGGCTTTCATATGGCTGGAATCACAGCATTATACCAACGTGTGTGTACTAAGTGATTCAATGAGCATGATTCGGAAGGTCGAAGCTGGATCTGTTCGTAGACAGTGGACTGATTCGCTGCGGAAGTCTGTTGTCCGTAAAGTCACCTTCATCTTCGTCCCGGGACATGCGGGAGGCGAAGGGAATGAACGACCTGATAAACTGGCTGGCTCTGCATCCCTGCAGATGGCCAGTCCATGGATTGCGCCGATGTTATTAACATCCTTAAAGAGATGTTGAGAACAGAGGACTTTGACGTCAGTGAATCCACATCGCGAAGGGAATGAACGACCTGATAAACTGGCTGGCTCTGCATCCCTGCAGATGGCCAGTCCATGGATTGCGCCGATGTTATTAACATCCTTAAAGAGATGTTGAGAACAGAGGACTTTGACGTCAGTGAATCCACATCGCTGTCCAGGATGAAAGACTTGGGAGTAAAAATTAGCACGGCCAGACGCGAGAGGTACATCGGGAAAACAAGGCGCCTCGTCAACCAACACAGAACTGGCACTATTAGCCACCGGACGCTGAGCATATGCTGGGGGTGGGGGGGGGGGGAGGATCTGAGCACCTATGGACCTGTCCGGAGTGCAATGACGATACCCCAATTGATAACTGATGATAAGAGACTGGTGTATATATATTTTTGGCCAGTTCTCTCATTCCTACTGTCCGACAGCAGCATAATTATGCGTTGGTGAGACACTCAACTGTCACATCTGGATGTTTATCTCCTCCAATGCTGAGTTCCCCATTGGTAACAATTACAGTGGGACTATATCAGCATCTGGAGTTCTATCTCACTGCGGGGCACCACACTGGACTTAGGCAGGAAATCCACCTATTGTGTGGATGTGTGTGCCAGATAATTACAACCACGCAATTTCATATTCCTCTACATTCTAGGATAAAAGTGTTTTCTTTTTATGCCTTTTGTTCTCAAGTGGAGCTTAGGAGCTTATGCGCTCAGCCATCTCATGCCAAGCCTTTCTATACGTTGCTAGCTCCTATAGTGTGTTTTCCATGTTTCCAATATTACTGCTCTCTCTCTCTCTCTCTCTCTCTCTCTCTCTCTCTCTCTCTCTCTCTCTCTCTCTCTCTCTCTCTCTCTCTCTCTCTCTCTCTCTCATACACACACACACACAGATCGTCTTCTCTGTTTCCATTATTACCAGTCTCTGTCTCTTATCCAATTCTCCATGTTTCCAATTTTACCAATCTCTCTCTCTCTCTCTTCTCTCTCTTCTCTCTCTCTCTCTCTCTCTCTCTCTCTCTCTCTCTCTCTCTCTCTCTCTCTCTCTCTCTCTTTTCATATCCTCTTCTCCGTGTTTTAAGGTTTTCCTATATTCTTTTTGCCTTGTGGATTCCATATTTAGATGCTATCAACACGTTTTCTCTCGTGTGTCCTATCCAGCATTATCTGGATTCAAAAGAGTGTCTAGTTATTTTCCCCATCAGCCTCAGATTGGTGATTCTCTCATACTATTGTAGTTCAGCTCACTTGAGATGCTGCTCACTCAAGTCACAGTATAGACACAATCAGCAAACAACATAATACAATTTTAACCTGTATGCAAAATTCAAGTAATAGTAGACCAGCTGAGAAACACCTGTATATGGTTTTGGTGTTAATTTACAGAATATAGTGAACTGAAAGAAAAACAAATGAGCAGTTAATTGAGAAGCAGATGTAAATGCCACAATCTACTTACAGTAATTAGTTGACAACAAACGAGATTTATGTTGTGAGGTACAATACTCATTTGATTGATTGATCTAGGAACCGACATCACAGCATTCGGGACATTCCCATAAGCGCTCCGTCCCCATCCCCAGCAACCAGCGAAGAGTTCCAACACTAATAGTTCCAGTAGCAATCTGATTATTCATTTAAGTAGTCATAATGAAACAAGTCAACATAACGACGTTTCAGACAGCTATTTGTTTCCTTCTTCAAGCTCTATCACTCCATCATCATCATCATCACGTGCCATGCCTATAAATGCGGGCGGTCATGTTTCGCCATCTTACAAATGCGAGAATTGTCACTATCTATTGTCTCTATGACTGCTTTGCCTACACAGTCTGGATGGGAGACCCTCAACCCTGAGGTATCCCCTGACGACACTTGACAATAGCTGTAGACATAGTCTCTGTAATGTTCACTACAATGTTCAGTAATGATACACCCATGGTCGGGCGAAGTTGACTCTCAACAGCACTGCTAACATGAAGCATCTAGGATAAAGCATTTCTTAACATAGCTAATGAAAGTCTTGTGCGTGTTTCTACTCTCTGGTAGATGACGAACTGAATCGATGCCTGAAACACAGGATTGACCGGACTCCACCCGAGTCTGGTCCAGAACAATGGCTTTCAAGATGTGAGCACAGTGGTTAAATGTCATTAAGATCTGCTGAAGATCTATTACTGTGGAACACATAAATCTTGCTGGATAACCACAATGATCATGTCAGTGAGATCTAGTTAGGATCTGTCTCTGATGTATTCATTAAGTACCTGGTGCGTAACATTAAGACGACAAAATCAGTTTACTCTGTGTAGGACTCGACACTGCTTCGAGCGTCGTTACCTCACCTCTCTTAGGGTAACACTCTGGTACTACCTGGTGGTTGCACAAAAGGTTCGGTGGCGATCAACAACGATGAGTGAGCTGAGGTGCTCCCAGAGCGGTGACGTTTCCCCAGCCGGGGCTGTCCTCTGGATCGAGCAAATTATCAAAATCTCCCATCGGAATTCTCAGCTTTGTTGTGGAACTCATATAACACAGGCAACACCTGAACCCTTGGGACCTTCCATCGTTCAGCCAGAATTACTGTCTTGAGCTAAAATGCCGCTGTCGACAGTATGAGCCGAATTTCTGAGCAACGGCTCTGGTGAGGTGAGTGACTTGACAGTCAATGACCACCAATGTGGCTCGTTCCGCTTTTGCGGACTACTCTCAAAGCTTGGGGAAATCATGTCCCTTGGAGTATTCCACGTTGTACGTGCAACATGTAATGTCCCGAGTATAGAACATTCCTAGTTCATTCACGGGATCCTTGGGGTGTATCTTGCGACCTTACTCAATCTGGTTGCTTCTCGAACTTTCGAGATCGTAGAACCAACTCGATTTTCTCTGCGGTATTTTTAACAGGGAAACTCCCTTAAGACGCAAAGGGCTTTTCCTGGAGATTCCGAGCACGAAGCACAGCTAGCCTTGCTAGCTCAGGAGGTATATCTCCAGTATCATATATTGATTCATCGGTCTGGTGACTTGGTCTATTCCATATTCTTCTAAGGCATTGGTAATTTCTGTTGTGTTATCTGGACCCGGGGTATTGCCAGTTTTCATATGGTTAAAAAAAGCATTCTGAACTTCTGTCTTCAAAATTGATGGTCCTTCATTATTATTCCGATTATCATATTGTTCTTCTCTTGTATCATCATAAAGGTCTTTCACATAATCTGACCATGCAAGTAAATAAAATCTGATCTTTTTCTAGTATGATTTTGCCATCTTTGGTTTTTAGGCAACCGTTGATGTGTGTGTTCTTTTGTTAGTGATGTCATTAATTCTTTTGTGTATTAATTTGGTATACTGGGTGTTGTGTTGATTTTCAATACCCTTGCAATTTTTCCTCACGCCAAGATTCTTTTGCTTCTCTGCAGTTTCCTAATTTTCCTGTGAATTTCTTCATATTTTTCATGCTTATTTTTATTTCTTCTTATTTCCATGAATTTTAAGATGTCTTCCGTCATCTATTTCTTATGTCCCATCATCTTTAATTTTGGGATGGTTGTAACTGCAGCTTGGTTGACTGATGTCTTTTAAATTTCCATTTGGTCGCTGACATCTTGAAATAATATTTCCATATCGGACAATGCATCAAATCTATTCTTTACCTCTAAATGGATAATAAATTTTTTTAAAATGGGTAAACACATTTGACTTTCTTTAATTTTATATGTATATTGCTTATGATTAATCTATGGTCGCTGTAGCAATCTGCGCTTGGTTACGCTGTAGCAATCTGCTACTTTTAAGACATTTCAAAATCTTTTGTTGATGAGAATATAATCAATCTGATTTCTGATCTTATGACTCATCCATGTCCATAATCTCCTTGGGTGCTGTTGATACCAGGTGTTTCCAATAATTACATCATGCTCTTTTGCCCACTGCACAAGTCTGCAACCTCTTTCATTCTGCTCCCCTAGTCCATACTTGCCTACTATGCATACGTCCTGTTGATTTCCAAACTTTAGCTCGCTTTAGGTGGAGAGGCAGGCTTCATGCATGTCCTAATGATTCTGGGATCACCAAATATGATGAGAAAAGTGAAGACAGGCATGCTTCGGGCTGAATGGCAGGATTCCATTCAACAATCAAAATTAGAGAGCATCTGTTGGATTTTTCCCCAGGATGTGCTGGTGTGGTGGGAGACGAGCAGGCGGACAGTTTGACTGGGTCTACACCGCTGGGTGGCGTGTCGGTGCATGATAAGGAAGACGTGGTCGGGGCTCTTTTTGATCGTACGTATAGTGTGGAAGAACAAACAGATCATCACGGCATGGAGAGAATGGTGCTGCAGGGAGTTACCAGAGGATCTGGCCGACACTCAGAACTCTGAGACAAGGCCAGACGGACACATAATCAGACTGCTACTGGTACATTAGTTTTGAGACTCTTCGCTGGCTGTTGGAGATGAGGACGGAGAATGTCCCGAGTTCTGTGATGTCGGTTCTTGACTCAACTCAACTCTCTCAAACACATTTTAACCCGGGAAGGTTAACCCGGTCAACAAATGCCCGCATAAGTTGGATGTGTCGGCCGAAAGGCGCAAGTATAGCAGTTCTGCTGTAAACAGGCACAACGCAATTACATCCAGAAAAAAAACCTCCGGATGAACGCAGAAGAAGAAGGAGAAGCACATTTTAAAAATACCAAAATATATGCCTCCCCATGGGGAAAGTTTGCTCGCATTTAGCACCTACCATCTTGCCAACAAGCACATGCAAACTTCTATAGTGGTGAGGTATACTTTTTACATTTATTTGTTTCGTCGTAGTTGTCAAGCCAGCATTGTTCTTGCAAATGAAGCAGTCACATAGTGTTTAATAAAGAATTATGAGGAGAGACAAACTTTACAACATGGTGACAACTGGCAGTAGAATGGACAAGGGGAAGAGAGAGTGAGGAATAATTGGTTGTTTAGCCAAATGACATAACAGGAAAACCTATTCTAAGACTGTAAGTGCTTGTGCGACGGCCTTTATTTACCAACATGACTCCAAATCTCTGTTACATCTAAAGTTTGCTGGTATATTTCTACAATATAATGATAGAACGCACTTCATAGAAATAAAACCAAACAAAAGTAAAAGATCAAGAACAACTGGTAATGAAAAAACAGTTAATGGGAGAAATAAAATAAAAGACAAAACACTTTTTAAAACTATACTGAAGGACATAGTCAAAGGCAGGCAAGCAAGCTGCAAAACAAGTGTGTGGAAATAGAACATAAAGAGATGGACAAACAGGAGCATGTTCATTTATTATGAACAAGAGACAGATAGTATTACAGATCCACTGCACCCGGCCATCAATATGCAGATGACACTTGACTGATTGACTGACTGGCTAATGTGGTGAAGGCTCTATGGGATCGAAGGAAACATGTCCGGGAAGGTTAACCCAGTCAACAAATGCCTGCAGAAGTTGGATGTGTCGGCCAAAAGGTACAAATATCGCAGCTTTGCTGTAAACAGGCAATACGTCCAAAAAGTATTCCAGATGAATGCAAAAGAAGAAGAAGAATGGAACATGTGACTGGCTAATGTGGTGAAGGCTCTATCGGATCAAATGGAACATGTGATTCGCTAATGTGGTGAAGGCTCTATCGGATCAAATGGGACATGTGACTGGCTAATGTGGTGAAGGCTCTATCGGATCAAATGGAACATATGAATGGCTAAACAGTGGACCACCTCTGGAGAGGCTGATTCAGCCGGGGTGTCAGCAGAGGGTCTGGACAACACTCAACGGACCCAGGAAAGTATGGCTGGATGCTCAGCCTGGCTGCTACTGGCACCATCCGCACGGTAACTCCTCACTGGTTAGTGAAGATGTGGATGGAGGAGTGTCCCAAATGTATTGATGTTGATTCTGGACTTCATAATTCAAGTTTCCACAAATGTTCTGGCTTCTCACACAAGTAGGTCAGCATGGCCGAATGGATAAGAACATGTGTTCTTAAACATCCGGTGTGCTGATGCTGGGGTAAGAGATTCAACCCCTATAACAGACAGCTGGACTAAAATGTTGACCTACTGTCCTTGATTTGGGGTCGTAAATTACAAGTACCTCTGAAGACAGAGTGGGTCCGCCTGATGGCAAGGGATCCTGTTAATAGTGAAAGTTAATCCACACACAAAATTCAGTCCAGCACTACTAGAAGTGCCGGTCTCTCTGGCCGAGGGGTTACAACACTTTCTCTCCGTAATCCCATTTATCATGCAGTCTCGTGGCGGGCGAGAGCTGGGAGCGGTTCGATCCCCGCTGGTGACTTGCGGGATAACTGAGCCGGTCGCTCAGAAAGCAATGGCAAACTACTGAGCGTAATCTTGCCAAGAAATCAACAGACAGCTGAAAGATGCTGCTGTTGACAGCGATGTCCTGTAAAGGATATGCGAATTAAAAAAAACAAACTACTATAAGTAGTGTGTGTGGACTACACTTGAGTTCAAAACGAGCAAGCGGAAAAAAACAAAAAAACTTCTCACACAAGATAACTCAGCCAACAACTAGATTATGAAGATGAAATTTTATTCTTGCAGAAAATACTACCAACTGATCTCATTATGCATGAAAAACTGCATTGTCACCCATGGCCATGTACTCATGCATTTCCTGCCTACCTTCCTTGGATTACTCAATGTTAAAAGGGACAAAACAGAAAAGCCAACAATGAAGGAGGTGGGTTGTGACACATGCAGGTACGCTGGCAGTATGAACACAAAATAATGAACATATAAACTAGAACACATACTTCAGTGATCATTTGTTGTTGACAATGAAGAAGTCAAGACAAAAACTGTCAACAAAACATAAGTCAAAAGATGATATTAGTATCAAGGAAGCTATTTGCCGGTGCTGATATGGTTCAATGCTAATGCTGCCATTTGATGTGCTACAGACTTGTCGGAATCAATCATAATTCTGCCATAATGTTTATATGATTTCTGTTATAACTATCAAATACATATCTGTATCAAAATCATCCTTGGTTTTCAGACGCTGGAAAGTTAATCTATGGACATAAAATAGCTATTATTTTGTGTATAAAAATATATACGTATATATATAACTAGGATGAGGGTGTTGTATTCATGAGGAACATATACATATGGTGTTTTCCAAGATGTCTGATGAATGCTGGACTGTATGAGGACATGTGGGTGTGTGCTTCAAATGTACACCGTGGTCATCATTTTAAGTATTCCGAAAAAAATGGTTACAAAACATTATCCCTTTAAAAACAAACACAATATACATTTCTGTAAAGAATGCAATGCTAATCAAGTGTTCTGAAGGTTTCAATAATGCAACAATTGTAAGTATTTTAAAACAAGAGTTCAGATGAATTATCTCTTTCAAAAAATTGAAAACATACATATTCTCAAAGAATTAAATGCTAAAAAAGTGTTTTACACATTCATAAGGTATACAATATAAATATTCAAATCTCACTTTGTGACTATACAATTATAGAATTCTTCTACTGATTTAGCTACAATATTACAGTTGCAACTTTGGCAGAATTCTGTTGACCAGTTTCACGAACAAAGGATTTGAGAATAAACAATAGATTAGCTGGGAATGTTAGCTTCAATTTAGCAGCCATATGTTGTACTGACACGGTGGTCAGCTGTATTACCTTACCAATTAAAATTAAAAATTCTGTATTCATGATACAAAAACCATCACACACTTCCTTAACATTACCATCTAGTTTTGTCTGGCCATTCAGCTTCCGACGGCTGATAAGCCTGTCACTAATCACAATTATTCTCATTCTTAATACTGTTAATTCTGAAGGAGGTTTCTAGTTTCCCATGCTACTTATTTAACTATACTGTTACATATATGCTGTCCTATCCAATTATACTATTTCATTTTAGCCTTTTGACTGTGGAAGTGTGTGGCTACCTAATGGTTAGGTTCGGGTTACTCTGTCATTATTACACACACTGTATGAGTTTCACGGATCAAAGTCAGTGAGATAAAGCTCCATGGGGGACGAGCCCCAGACATTTATAGCAGGTGTGCTGCCGCTGGACCACGGAGACACCCTTGTCATGCTGTGCCGCCATTTTGAGTGGCGGATTTTGAGGACTGTCTTATGTGCACTGTGAAACTGTGCATTGGTGACCCAAGCCCCTCTTTCAGTTCACATTATAAGTCTCAGCTCAGTGCACAAACTCCATACACCAAGTTTTGGTTCCACAAACTGAGTTATTCTATCACATTACTCCATCAGTGGGTCACCGAAGCACCACAATGGATGCGTGTGTAGTCATCTTTCCTTACTCCTTATCTGCGGATCACTAAGACACCACAATGGATGATAAATTTGTATTTATACAGTCTTCCGTTACCTTCTGCAACACATCTAAGTCTGGTAATGCTAAATTCGCTAGATGCATCAATCCAGGACTTGTTGTGTCTGTCATATCATACCAGAACATGTAACTGTATGTGTGGTTGTGTGACATACTTGTTTTATGTTCTATATACTAGATATGTCAAGTTTTCTGTAACATTTTTATTCAAAGGGCCTGAAATTTTTATTGACTGGAAGTAACATGGTCCAATATACTTCTTATCATCATCATCATTATGTTGCTAGAACACCGGGGCCCCATTAGAAAATCTGGAATCGAATCCTCGGTAAGTAAGGTGGATGAATTTTTTTCTGTCCAGGGACAAAGAAGAAAGCCTAACCTGCACAGTTCATGTCGACTGCACTAGTCAGGCGGCCTTAATTCCTCAGGCTCAAGACCTCCCTATTCTACACCGCAAAGTCCTATATATCAGTAATGACAGTTTTTAAACCAAAAGATCATAATTTTGCTTTCAGCTTTAAAGGTTTCCCTCAAAAATTTTCAAAAAAAGGGTAAACTCACAGAAAATTACAAACACAAATTATAATTAGTCATCATTAAGGAAACTTGTATAAATTAATATTTCACTACACAAAGACATATATAAAACATTTCATGAGAGAAATACTGAAACACATGATGTTGCTATATACAATGTTGCATCTACAGATGATGAACATAACAAGCTGGTTCATCACAATGCCTGGAATCATCAGTTCTTAAAATTGTAAAACAAATATACTAGGTTAAGATTCTGCAGAGAAACAAGACAAGACATGTCACATACTCAACCTCACATACCAGATTCCTCCACGTTCATTGTTACTGCTTAAATCAATTCTCATAACACTGCAGCCACTTATAATAGTACAGTGAGGCAGACCTTTATATGTGAAGATTGTAAATACATGAATGATCTTTAAAAACCAATATCTCAAAATTTCACGTACTTTCACAGCTGGATTGTGCATATGTGTTGGTTCTATGTTGAGTTTTTATGCATTCAGTCTCCATACGACTGATTCCATATACAGTGTTTATATTGGCTATGTGTTGATTCTCCACAAAATTGGTTTTATATTCAGTCTCCATACAATTCGTTCAGTATTCAGTATATATACAATTGATTCTTTATTCAGTCTGTGTACAATTGGTTCAGTATTCAGTATATATATACAATTAATTCTGTATTTAGTCTCCATACAATTAATTCTGTATTCGGTCTCCATACAATTAATTCTGTATTCAGTCTCCATACAATTAATTAAGTATTCAATATATGTACAATTAATTCTGTATTCAGTCTCCATACAATTGTTCTATATTCAGTCTCAAATACAATTGTTCCATATTCAGTCTCCAGACATCTGGTTCTGTATTCAGGATACATACAATCAGCTCTGTACAGTCACTCACAATCTGGGTGCAAACACAGGGTTTTCAGTGTTATATTTTAGGAGCCATGGCAATATAAGTTAGTTTACTCAGTCACTAATACAGTATTTATACATTGGGAGGATGGATGATGGTAGAATACTAAAGGACATCTGTTTTGGTGAGCAGATGGGCGGGAGATCTCTGCTGCGATGCGGTATGTGTGTGGGCGGGACATGATTGATACTATCATTGATAGTGCACACTGGGAGCGGGTCGCCGCTGAGCATGTTGCATGGAGGGCACATATCAGAAATAGAGTGGGGACAAAGGAGAAGATGATTGCAGATGGGTCACACATTGAGCGTGTGGGGTGTGGGATGGTACGTGATGGTGAAAATGACCATGTGTTCACATGAATCCATTGTGGATGAACATTTACAGCACAAATTGGCCTTGTCAGTCACATTCGCTACCGCCATGGGTTGCAGTTATTATGCCTCTTTGAAGCACAATGTAACAAACTATCGTCTGTCAAGACGGCAAGGTGCCAATATATAACACAGTATCCCAGGATTCAATCCTCAGTCATTATAAGATTTGTCAAATTGCTACCAGATAATATTCTGGGAAGGAAGGCTGATGAAGAAGGGAGCACATCATGACAACTTGACCTAGTATATGTGAAACAGTACATGCCATAGGATTATCTTTACTGTTACCATTAATAAGCATTGATGTGGATTACAGAATTCAGCACACCTTCCATGCAAACAGACTGGTATTGTTGTCAATTATTTCTACTTCAGAACCACAAAGGAGAATGAATAGGTTAGTGACCTAGTGTTCTCATGCCACTGTTGCAGTTTGAGACTGCAGTGCTAGATCAGTGTTTTCTGGGCCAAATGACACTCGATGGCTGGTGCAGTGTGGTCAGTTTCATGCTGGTCACATGGTCACACTACCTCCAGACATTTTCTGGAATACATTTTAAGACCAAGTCGACCCAAGAGCTATGTCACGAGAAAGAACACTTCACCTAAACAGAAGATTTGAACTCAGGAACACTGGGCTAGCAAGCAAACACACCGGCATAGCGCCATTGTTGCTTGAAATGTTCTGCTACATCTGGAAATGTTCACATTGAAACAACTATCACCTTGACAAAGCAATGAATAAGGTCACAAAAGTGCTGTAATAAACTAATAAACTGACGGTCATGTTCCTTCAAATAGTTGTCACAACAAGGTTCACATTTACATATGGAATGCACTGTATGTGCGCTTTATTATTTAAACAACCCATACATATCAAGGCTGGTTAAAAATGAATAGCAGCCATACTAAAGTGAATGGTTAAAAATGAATAGCAGCCATACTAAAGTGAATGGTTAAAAATGAATAGCAGCCATTCTAAAGTGAATGGTTAAAAAAAATGATTGTACTTGCTGATGATGATCTGCTTTCAATGAAGCATAACCACTACTTAAAGTTTCATCAAAACAGACAAACATCACAGGCACAATGCTACCTTTCTTACCATTTTTTCAATGACTGAATTACGAGGGTACAGAAGAGAAGCAAGTGATCACATGACTAGGATAATGATCTCTTCAGTCTGAAGAAGGTACTAGGTCTTCTCTCCAGTAAGACCCTGGTTATATATATAACTGTTACAGGTTGAGAGGCTAGAGGATCAGCTTCATTGCACTGAGTTTTATTCCGTATGACTCGGTCTCTTTCCAGAAAGCGCCGCATAAAGCACAAAGTCCCTAGCTCCAGCGATGACCCCCAGGAGTCTCCAAGAAAATTGCACTCATGAACCGAACGAAGTAGCCCAGAATCGAACCCACAACCTTTGGAGTACAAGGCAGGCAGCGTAAGCTCTCTCGCAGACTACCCTGTGACAGGTGTCATCAACTAAACCTAGCCTGCAGACAGACTTGCTGGGCCAGCGGTCTTTGACCTCATCTCCTGACTACTGAAGGGTATCAGATGTTGGTGCATAACTGTTACCTCTAAGTTTTCATCTACACTTGATGATTCTTCTCCTGCCCTGTTTTCCCCTGCTGGAGCCTGCGACCTCAATCAAGCAACACCTTATCTGTTGCCATCCCCTGCAGCTCTCTTCATGTCATCCCAATTTCATTCATCTGTCCCTCAAATTCTCTTCTCTTTCTGGTTTTAGGTCTCCCTTGATTTCATTGGCTGTGGGTTCCAGAGAAAGGATTTTCTAATTAAACTTCCATCAGGTTTTTTCACTGTGTGTCCTTCCAGCACTAGTGGTTAAGGGGCACAATTCTGTTGATGTAATGTGAAGGTTGCACAAAAGTGCTCCAGAACTACTAGAGGTCATTGTCAAAACTAGTGAACTAGTGATGGTAAGCCTGTGTACTAACCACTACACGACACCACCACAGTTCCTATGGTTACTGTAATCATGTCAATTCTGCACTCAAGAAAGTAAGATAAGAACGGGGACCACACGAAAGAAATTCTTGGCAACTTATCCCTGTACCACACAATTAAACATGATGGAAACATAGCAAGAGATCAGCCACAGCAAACAATAGATTGATGGAATATTTGAGGCTGTGAACTTACTATTATTGTAAGTTATTCTTAGCCTGAGGCTGAAAAGTAAAGTCTGGATTGATGAATGAGAAGAAGCATGTAAGTTTTCTGTCATGTTAATGCATTATTCCAATCATGATAAGTAGTACTTGACTATTTCAGTTTATGTACTAAGTGAAAATGTTCAGTAGTTACACAACATATATACACCACTAAACATCTCCAGGAATTGGTATTCTGATAAATTAGTCCAATGCAATAATATGATGATTATAATCTAGGAGCCTAAAGCTAACAACAACAATGAACTCATGTACCTATTTCAATCTGGTCATCTCTTCCTTCATCATCTTTCTTTCAAATGACAAGATTGTACTGAGTTGTAAATGTATCACACAACTGCAAGAGTCACTCTATCCTATGAGGCATATAAAATATGACTCTATCCTGTAAATCACATACATAATCACTCAACCATCATATAAAGAATCACTCTATTCCATGAGTCATGTAAATAGCTACTCAATTCATTTGAACCACCAGTCTTAGAAAAGTAAATGAAGCAAACAGAAACGCTGGAGTTTAATGGATAACACTGTAGGCTACAGAATACCAATTCTAGTGTAAGATACCATGACCAAGCTGATAGGCTCGCAGGTGGGACAACTGTGGAAATTGGGTGATGATAGGCTTGCAGGTGGGGCAACTATGAAAATTGGATGAGCAATGGACCAGGCTGACGTAATGAATTTCCTCGGAGAGACAGGACGATTAACCAAATCAAGTGATATTTGTGAATCTGCAACTTGATCAGTCTGCAAGAATACCAAATCAAAAAGGGTGAAGCCAGGCCAGAGCGCTACTGCAAGGAACCAAAGAAGAATAGTCAACTAAGACAGACTGGTGTCATCAGCCGCTACATGTTGAGGGAGAAACTGAGGAGACATCAAGCACTTGTGGACTGAATGGTTCTGTGTCCTGTGAGGATAATCTGTCACCTAACTAACTATTTGGAGAATCCATATCTTGGTGTTGGTTTTTGTAAATACAAATGAGGGGAAATTACTTAATTACTGTAAATTCTTGTTGTATCATGTTGCAGTATTTAATTTTATTTCAAAACTTGTATAAGCAAAAACAGGAATACCAGTAGTTTCCTGTTAAATATCAGCACATACTCAAATTGCTGCTGTGTTTGTCTGCCTGTGTATGAGTAGTGAGATGTGACGATGACCCATCCAGGTCAAGCATTATGGTGACCTAGACCTTTCTCTGCCTTCCCTTGTGGCACCCTGCAACCAGACACTAACATTGCAAACAATGGGGAAATCTATCAAGACAGACATTCATTCCAAGCATCTGTGATGACGTCTGCTGAGAACAAACTGTGTCCTATGTAAGATTGCAAGAGAATCATAGCAATACTGCATGGTGATGGTAGATAAGCCCAACCACATCTTGCATACCTTCTGTAAGACAGCCACAGAGATGCTTGCAATGTCTTTCCCGTCTCCTGGGATAGGACCAAGTCCTCCTCCATCATCATGATTTCATAAAGAGTAAACAACTTGATACAACACAGTTAACAACAAAAAGGTATGATTAGTAACAGCGAAACTTTTAAAAACACATAACCTACTTCATACATATGTCATAAACATAATAAATGACCGTTAAAAGGAAGCATCAAATGTAAGGGTAGACAGATGAATGGTCGTATTCTTCCATGAGATTGATTGAACACTACACACTTACTGTCACACAATAATTTGTTCGTTCAACTCTCAGTGATCATATGTCCTGGTACTAAGTAACTGTTCATTATTATAAAGACCATTTGCAAACATAATTCTCCACTTCTACAAACTACAGTGGACCACAAACCTCATGAAGACACACACTTCACACCTGTTGACTTAAAAATTGCAATCAATTTCAGGCAATAACCTGAAATATTTTCTCAACCATTGACCCCATGGAAACTGTGATACTGGAATAGTGACACATTCATGTCCACAGCTCTAAGTTCTAACAGAAACTGATTGCTAAACATTTTACAACATACAGTAAAATATGTTTCTATTAAACACAGGTAGCAGATGACAAGCAAACTATAACATGATGTAAACAAAAAGAACACTTTTAAAGAATGAATTGTATACATCAAAAACAAAGGTAGCACCAGTACTGAAACAAAAAAGAAACAACTGATTATCCAACCAAATCATGTTGACTAGATATTCACTATGCATACAACACAGATGCCTTTATCGGCCATGATTTAATATTTCTATAAAAAGTTGTTGATCTTTCATTATGCTTAACTTCACAAATGGAAGCAGAAAACAAATGTATGTGTGTAAAAAAAAATGAATAATATACAATTCATATGCGGGAATACTGGGCATGTGACAACATAGTTCTTGTATATATACAGACAGCATCTGAAACGAAACAGCAGTACATTCAAACTCTTACACACAAGAAATCAAAAGGTGTCTACTTTAATACTGACATTCCCGATGCAGTTTTGTAGAATATAAGAACCTCTGCAGTTAAAGCAATAGCTAATCATATTATGGTTATTGCACACAACTTTATGATCATTCTTAGAATAGCAATTTCAAGCAATACATTGCAAACGCCTGTACAAACAGACATGATGCATAAACATATACAATCAGTCCCGTTATCCACTGCTTCTGATCAACACAAGTTCACTTATCAACTATTATAACAGTGAAACCCACTTTGCCACAAATATGGTTTTGTCCTGATCACGCGAGATACTGACCAGAGAATGAAGGTTTTTGAAAACATACCCAGGAGCTGTACTGTTGACATTTGGAAGCAAGACCTGACCTCATAATGACATACTTTTGGAAGTCCATCACAGACAATGACATAACAGACTATCTCAAGCAGACTATGAGTCCATTTCTCAGGCCACGGTAAACAATTACTAGGGAAAACCCCTAGCTCCACACTTTGTCAGGGAGCCACGTTATCGAAATGACTAGCATGTTTACCTACTGGCCTGGTGATAATGTATTTGAATTCAGATGGAGGCAAATTTGTACAATTAGTTGTGGCTCCCAAGTCGACCCAAACTTAAATGGGTACCAGGACATTCTCAGGAAGTAAAGATGGCTGGCGAAATATTGATCACATGACTCTGTGGCTGCTGAATGGTCTAAAACAGTGGTTCTCAACCTTTTCTGACCCATGCACACCTTCACTATAAGTTCAGAAAGTCATTTCCCCCCTTTCGGATTTCTTAGCTATAAATTCTCCCCCTACACAGTATACGTAAAAATGGAAGCTAAATTTAATAACACATACTAGAACAAGTCTAGATGTCTACATAAAACGTGATGTGTGGGTCTACTTACGTTATAAAACGAATTTCAGAAGGGCGAGAAGTACAGATCTGTAAAGTATGGAGGGAAAAACAATATCAAGTAATCGGTTATTGTATTAACGCGATCTTGAAATAATCTCTCACCCCCCCCACCCCGAAACCCTAAAATTCCCCCATGGGGAGGGGGGGATTTCCCACCGGTTGAGAACTACTGGTCTAAAACAATACAGGGCTAGAACCATATGCTCGATACACCTCAAGAAATGTACAACAGGTTCTTTACATACCTTTTTACTTACAGTTTGTCACCAATTTCAAGGACCTAAATCAGTGGTTCTCAACCTTTTTTGGCCTGTGCCCACCTTCACCATATTTTCAGAACGTCATTCCCCCCCCCCCCCCCCCTTTGATATTTCCACCCTAAAAAATTCCCCCCCCCCCCCCCAGTATACATAATAATGGAAGCTACATTTAATAGCACATACTAGTGCAAGTCAAGACGTCTACATAAAACGTGACTTGCGGGTCTACTTACATTATAAAATGAATTTCAGAAGGGTGAGACGTACAGAACCATAAAGTATGAAGGGAAAAACAATATCTAGTAATCGGTTCTTGTATTAACGTGATCTTGAAATAATCTTAATGCACTATGACCTAACTCAGTCAGCATTACCTCTGATTTTAAAAAAGAGGAAATTTGCTTGAATGACAAAACTGCAGCTACCTTGGTCACAAACTTGTCAATTATTTTCTTAAACAACTGAACATTTAATAACAGTTGGAAGATGTCTTGCAACAACCAGTATCTTATAGATAGTAATGGAATGCATTGACTTCAACATCCAGTTGTCCTTCTCATGTGTCTCCACATGGCAGGAGCGGAAGGCTTACATGTCTCAATAGCCTGAGGAGCTACGCATGTGATCTCCCACAACAGATAGGATGAATAGCAGGGACGAGAAGACAGATGTTACCTTACAAAGACTGGTGATGGTTAAAGGCTAGGAAAGGCTGACAAACACCTGCTGAAATCACCTGCACTAAGTCAAAGCTCTGACAAAATAGTACAACATAATACACTTATAATGGCCGAATCTCCAGTTCAGGAGGAATGTTTTGTTTTTTTCAATTGCATAAAGTTCTAAAGATGACCCGGTCTCATAAACATGTGAACTAACAAAGGTTTCCCTCAGAAAGAAAACATGTTAATGGAGAGAGTTGGTCACCCCATATCATTCTGAAGTAATCTAGTATATGTTAAGGTCTACTACTTCACATTCATGGCAACATCTGCCATGGAATTACCATGTTTTAAAAACATATTCAATAACATTAACAATATGGCCATATTAGTACACAGAATGACTTCCTGGCAACAGTGTACAGTTTGTGAAACATCTACAAGCTAAATGTTCTAATAATTTTAGCTGCTACAGTAGACATGAAGGAATTGGTTACCTGGACTAGTATTAACAGTTGCTGCCTTCGCCTGTCAACCAATAAGTTGATATAAAAACAATCATATGTGATCCATTTTGTTTTCAATAAGGAAATCTGGTTTACAACATATTCTTACAAACAAATAATTTATATTAAAAATAAGAGTCATCAGATGTTAGGTATGCTCTTGTCTAAATTGCAGTGAACAGACCTGACATATAAACAATCAATGGGAGGACAGAAAGAATACCTTGAAATGTGTACTCGTATATATAAAAGATACAGTGATTATTGTGGCAAGAAAGATGACAAGATGTTCAAAACTAACTAGGAATGGAAAAAAACTTATTAAACAAGATCAAAATTAGACATCCAAAATAATATATCCCCTAAGTGACTTTAAACAAAGAAGCCGCAAGCAACAGGTTTTAAAAAGTGCTACTACTTGGCACATTTCACCGCATCTCGTGAGGTGCATGCTGCAGAGCAATATATCAGGTCAAGTGAAGTAATACTTACTTCACATTCAAACAGTATCAGTGACTGTGTTTCAAGAATTTCAGCCAAAAATGTGATTCATTTATTCACTTCAAATAATATATAACCAAGCAGTATGTGCCTTGTGAGATGTAGTGAACTGTACCAGGCACCACTGTATGACTGCTTGCTTGCTTGTGTTCGCTGGCTGTGAACTCCAGCATGAAGTCGGATGAATATATCCTGCTGTCCAACATCAGTGTGATGTCATACAGGACCTGAGGTTTGCGTGAGTATCCGTTGTCCCATGTCTGGCTTATTGGTGTGCAGACTGGTGGTTCCTCGCCGTACAGGCAGACACTCTCCGACTACGGAGGAAGTGTACAACTATTGCTTATTTTTTTTCCCCCGCGTTTCCATCCGGTTTCAGGAAAATGCGGTCAACACCAGCATCTTTCAGCTGTATGTTGATTCCTAGGCTAGATTACGCTCATTAGCATGCCAGGACTTTCTGAGCGACAGGCTGCAGACTCTCATAAGTCACTGGACCGACTCGTACCGACTATTGCTTATGGCTTCTTTATTTACAACTTGATTGATGTATTGGGCATATACACAGATATAACACCCTGCTGGAAATTATAATAGAAGGACAAGTAGAAGTAAATGCAAAGAAGAAATAGAACAATTTAAATGGGAAAATTACATCATAATGACTACAGATTCAGACTGCTGGAGATTCTTTCCAGTTCACCTGTAATATGATCATGGCACCTGATCAAGATCAACAACACCATATCTAGCTAGACATTGCAAAACAGACAGACCACAAGATAGTGCTGCTACCACATAAACCTGTCAGAATTGTGCACTCTGTATAGCAAGCCACTGTGTGTTCAAAGGAACAAGAACATACAAGAAGCAACTTCAGTCACTAATGTTACAGGGTAAACTATGACACTTTCAATTCTGTACACTATTTCAAGAGATTAATGTTCAGTACTCTTCCTCTAGAACATCTTCAAATATTATAGAAATCTGGCCACAATAAAACAATTATAGCATGTGTAATTTTGGTAGACATAGGGATTCCCAACAGTTCTGTGGAATTTGTGCACTGAGCTGAAATTTCCTAGTGTGATCTAAGCAGATAGGGGGAGATGTGAGAACTAATGGATAATTTCAAGTGTGATGAAGATAATCTTTATATCCAATTAATCTTCGTATGACTATATTAGCATCATATGAGTATAGGAATATCCGGACCTATAGCGAAACATCAAAATTAACTAAATAGGCCAGGAAGCTCTTATACAATCATAATGAAACAAAGACAAAGCTATTTGTAATATTAGAATCATTCAGCCTGAAACATACAACTACACCTAGAGCCTTCAGTAATAGCCAAGGATAAGAGGATATAATTATAAATTATATAATTATGAGAGCTGTAATTGTAAATGTTAAGATGAGTGCAAATTAATGTCTGCTTAGTATTAAAATGAAATGCCCCATAGATATTTCCACTGTTGAGACATGTTATCTCATCATCATAATTGTGAGCTCTGCGGAGTGGCATAGGCATGTATGTCTTTCCAATATGTAATATCTTACCAATATGTATATATTTATCATGTCCATAATGAAGAACATTCTCTGCATAATTAACTTCAGCTCTGTGACTGTTCAATTCCATATGTATGCATAATTGACTTTAACTCTGTGACTGCTCAATTGCATATGTAGACATGATTTAAACTCTGCGACTGTTTGATTACATATGTAGGCATAATTGACATAATCTCTTCACTGTTAGATCACATGTGTAAAGTACAAAGCTGACCTATATAGTAGCAATGAAATCAACAAGTACAGCCACATTTCAACACTTTATGTTTACTTGGGCGTGTCACTCATGATGAATTCTTTTTAAAAAACAATCCTACAGGAACAATTGAAGGCAATTAGAGAAGAGGAAAGTAATGAAAATCAGAGATTGAGAACATCACATAATCGATATGTAACAGTGTTTCCGTGCTTATACTTATTGCGAATGATAGGAAAATAAGGCAGATCTCCGAGTGTCAGTGCTATCATCAAGACATCCCTCTACAGCTTGAGGATGGGCTGATGAGCTGATCAGAGCCATACTTTATTGTCACAACAATGTTATGATTTACACTTAAATAATACATGAGGCAGGGAATGAACATCCTGAAATAATGATGCCCTCTTGGTATTCTGCTGCTGCCTTTCATCTACCAATGGACCGTAAGCCCTGAAGCAATTAATGCTGAGTCCCTTGTTGTCTTTTTCATGATTGGTTGGACTTTGCAGCGAAATGTTTCTAATTGATGAAGTAAATTGTGCCCTATACTAGTTAACCTCAGCTATCATCAGAAGTTGGTGGTTAAAATGGATGGTATCAAACACACTCATCTAAGCGTATACAAATCTGTAGAAAATATAGCTGTCCTTTATGTACTGTTTATTAAATTAAGCTAGTTATTCTTATTGACATCATTAACAGTGCTGCAAGCCTAAAGCAATAAATAAATGGTACAAACAACAGCTATCAAAGTGTTGATGTACTATACAAAGTAAAAAAAAAACAATTTTAAAAACTAGTATAAATAAAATAAATGGTCCAAAACACACTCAAAGTAGCGTATCGGTGCACTCTCACAAAGTGTAAATCCACGTCAGCAGACACACGAGTTTAGTCCTATAAATGCATACAGATAGTGGTCAAGTAGAACAGCTTCACACACTCAAATATTGTCTGTCAATTGAGTTTATAGCTCCCGGAAATTGTAGCTGGTGTTTAGGCAGATGCACTTTCTGAAGTCACTGACAGAGCAGACATGATGGTCTTCATATATTAAATATATATATTAATTTGTAGTGGGAACATCTGATCACTGTTAAAAGTCATGAAAAATCTGAGTTTCTTTGGATCGCTTTGGAGGTGGCGGAGGTGGTTTAGGTTTCTTTGTAGATCCGTATTTTGGTTCCTCACACTCTGAGGAAGGAAGATCCATGAGCAATTCTGGGGGCGGAGGAGGAAGTTCATCAATATTCATCATATCATCCACATTTTCATAGACAGGGTCTAGCATCTGAACACATATTCCATTTTGTTCTGAACACTGATTTTGTTGTCTAGTCAATTCAACCGATAATCTTGTGTTTTCGTTACGTTTAGGTGGGGGAGGTGGAGCAGTTTTCTTATCTAGTTTGACTGCTACACTTCCAGTAGATGCAGACGTAGAATTACTGGAGGCAGACAAGTGCTGATCACTCCTAATTTCAACACTAGAGTTGTCAACCTGTGGTTCTGGATGTCTTCTGGACAATTCTTGTGCTAATGGCAGAGTGGGTGACTGAAAATGACAGCTAGTCATTTCATTTTCTGGAACAATCTTGTATTCTCCATCAGACTTGGCCAGTGAAGAGTCTGCCTGACCAGTTTTTTCACTGAGGTGTGTATCACCTACTGGTGGCTTAAAAGCATGTAATGATGACCTTAATGAGCAGCTAGTAACAACAGGAGAAGCTGCTCTTGTATACAGAGAGGATTTTGGAAGAGTTGGAGGTGGTATTTTTGAGCTGGTGGTTGTGGTTACTAGTGGATGAGTGGAAACATGAACAGATGAATGAATCGGAGGCTCGTTACTGGGTGAACAGAAAGGAGGTGACAGAGAATCATTTGGAAGCTCATTTATTTTTAACTTCATGCTGTTAGCAATACTCATGGAACTGATGTTAGGTTTGGGCAGTGTAGGTGGAAGTGATGATTTAGAATGACTTGAGCTGGAGAGAGGTACAGCCACATGATACTGCGATTCTTTCACACTGTGCAGTTTTTGCTGACTCTTTGCCATTTCAGCTGAAATAACACTGGAACTAAATGGTACAGGAGACATTATCCGCGGAGCTTGCATAAGCTGCTCAGAAACAAGTTTGTCTGTGTGAAATACAGCCGTGGGTGGCAAATGATTAGATTCATCTGCCACTTCTCTGAACTGTGGTGGTGGTGGGATGGTTGCACTGCAAAGCCTTTCTCTGGCTGTTTCATTAGGTAGCGTTGGTGTGGGACATTTAATCTGATTATAAATTTTTTCTGAATCTTCATGGCGAGTTCCATAGGAAGATTTCATATCAACTTCTGTGAGTATATGTTGCTCTTCTCTCAGAGGTGAGTATATAGTGGAGTAGATAGAGCTTGATGGCTTGCTACATGCAGCATTAGATGAAACCAGTTCACTTCGTCTCCCTATATGCTGGTAATAGCCTTCTGAACCAGAGCTGATTTGTTTATTGTAGACATGTGATGTGTCACTTCCACTGTCCATTGAATGCTGTTTAATACCGGAAGAGCTTTTCCCATACACTGACCGATGACCATATTCAGAGCTAGATGAGCCATGTGGTCTACGGCATTCTGGCATAGATGATCTTTTCCTATCAGAACGTGAGAAGTTCACCTGTGGCCGATGGTAATGTGTTTCAGCATAGATGCCTTCTGCTGTCTCATCTATAGTGACATTGCACATATCGGCGAGTTGTCTAGTGGTCTCAGTTGTCACTGGAAGCTTGGGTCGCATTTTGCCTCGGAAACTGGACCCAAGCCGGGTCTCTCCACTTGTGTTGGAGTCTTCGCTGGAGTCTGTTGATGAACTGATGATGGAGTCTCTGTGTCTGACTGTCTGCTCACTGGAGTCCCCATTTATAATACTGTGTGTTTTGCTGAATGACACACGCTTGATTGGAGTCTTATGGCCTGATTCTGATATTGAAGATCCAATAGATGAACTGCCAATTGAACCACTGAGGGATCTGCATACAGAATAAAGAATGATAAACATTTGATTATAAACTGACAATGGATGAATATATAATTTGCTGAAAACATCACTAAATTAATATGAAGGAAAGTCATTAAGTTACAGGAATCGTATTATAAAATGCATGGAAGAGTATGCACAATGGAAAATCTTATTTCAGGACATAAACTGGCTCTTAACTATGCCCAGTTTTTTACAGGGCATAGCGGCCATTACCGGCCGATCGCTTAAAACAATCGTAGCGTCCGATTCCGGCCGATACTATTATGCATTGTAAAAACGCGATCTCTTGGCTTTCCGACACTTCCGACAGCTACTTTCACTTTCGCCGATAGCTTGACAACGTGGCCGCCATTTGTAAATGCGCTACAATGAATTTGAACGGACTTTTTTTTGATAGTTTTCGGGATTTTTACACTGTTTTTCAAAATGGATTTCGGCGATTCTTCAAGTGATAGCCGAGATTTCGCTCTGTTCAATTTAAATGACATTAAAGGGCACGAAGTTGATTATTAATCGGAGCTAGATATCAGTGCAAAGCGTTACTTTGCATTAGCAGTCGTGAGTCGGACTTTAAAGAAAGTGATTATGATTCTGAAAATGTGTTTGTAAATTGCCGTATAGATGACGGAAAATCACAAACAACATGCCGTATTTCGTAAATATTTGTGTTCATATATGGATTACCGGCAACAATCACGTGAGTAACATATTCTGCATGCTTTTCCCGTCATTGTGTTGTTTATTTAACTAAAATCGGTTGACTAACACCTTATTTGTGATGTTTTTACTAACACGACCCAAAATTTTACAGAACCTGAAAAAATCTTGCCCGTTCAGGGCTACAAAACGGACAAGCGTCTGCCCTGTAAAGGGTTAAGCAATACCCTATGTAAGGGTAGTGAGGATCAAGCAGTTTGCACATGTGCAATAGCAATTACAAAATTTCTACCCCACTATCTACTTGCACTGTGGAAGAACAACAAGGTTATTTGCTTTTTGTGGTCAGAGGGTGTGAAAACCTTGTGAAATCTACAGAAGAACAGTGGTTTTGTATGGATACAGATGTTTGAGTCAGGGGAGAGTGTATGAATGGGTTGAAAGATTTCAAAATGCTAAGGAAAGATTCAAGACGGCAATATTCCAGGAAAGCCATGATGAAAATCTTTTGGGATATCAAGGGTCCCGTACTGATACATTTCCTAGAATGGGGTGAAACTGTGACTATTGCTTGATACAGTGACATACTATTGAACAAACTGAAGCCCACGATACAATCAAAATGCTTGGGACTTCTCTTAAAAGGAGTATTGTTGCTACACGACCACGCCTGTGATCATAAAGCTATGCATACAGTGGATATACTATGTGCTCTGAAATTTGAGGTTTTGAAACATCCAGCATACATCCCTGTCTTGAAGCCATCAGACTTTCACTTGTTTGGACCCTAGAAAGAACATTTGCGGGGCCAGAGGTTTGCAGATGACAATGACTTAATGCAGGTGGTGCAAGATTGGTTTAAGGCCACACACAAAAACTTGTTCCTAGAAAGTATGAACATGTTAGTAGACAGGTGGACCAAGTCTGTTGCCAGCCAGGGGCACTATGTTGAGAAATAACACAAACACATTTTCTGGTTCACCTATTGTAAAAAAGTTATTCATTAAATTCCTTTTACTTAATGACTTCTATTCGGAGAGTTGGGTGTTGGCCAGATCCTCTCTTCCCTCTTTCAACCAATAAATAAAACAAGATTGCCCAACTTACCTTCCATCCAAACTTCCCCCAGATTCAGAAACTTTGTGTGGTGGGCCTGCAAGTACATCCATGCTCATGGCATTTCTAGGAGTGTCATTAACCGCACATTTATGCACCAGTGACCGACTTAGGACTTGAATAACAGAGTGACAACCACCAGGTTCCGGAACGGACATGCGACTGTCATTGAGGTCCGCGTGATTCAACATCTGACATACAGATGTGTCAGCAGTTACAGATCCTGTTTCTGGCTGTCTCAGGTCCCACATGGAGATCTCCTGTGTCAGATGTTCATAATTGTGCAGCATCTGTTTGCCCAGCTGTGAATGAGTCAAATAACACTTCCTAATCAATTCTGAGGCCTTCAAATTAAAGACAAAGAAAAGAATAACAAATAGCATATTGCAACATAAAGAATAAAGCAGGCAGCACAAATGTGTTGTCCTATTACAAGCTGTATCCACCAAGTGGCAAATAGTGGAGTGGCCTCTAGATATAGGGGTTTGCCATAAATATACTGAATAAACGGACATGGACCAACACAGGCAGTGGACATTGAGAGAAGGTGAGTTAGATGCTGGGGGCAGCTATCTCTATAAGATACCTCAAAACTCTGAGACATGGCCATCAGTGGCTAAGATAACCTCTCCCCCCTACTTCCATGCAGTGTCTTGTCTTTTTCAGAAAAAGGCTATTGGAGTTAAACCATCCACAAGTCAACACAACACAAGAGGAAACCACCATTACTTTGATTCCTGGTAAATCACCCTTCTCAATCAATTCTGTGCACTAAATGATACAAGCTATTGGAGATCACAAGATGCAAAGAAGCTTGATCACCCATGCCAGTCAGAAAAGCATTTGATGATGATGATGATGATGATGATGATGAACACAAGTATCACATTTTTTAACTAGTGCTATCCTGCTCAACCCATATGAGACACACTGGGAGTATATATTGCCTATGATTATTTCAGATTATGGAAATGTGTGTTTGTTCATGTATTTCTTGCAATTAGAATATTCATATTGTGCTCCCCACCTTCTTCTAAGGTTTGTGTGGTGTTATATGTGTCTATTCCATGTTGCACAGGTTATACAGGGTGTTTGTAAAGTCTCACAACACTTTGTATGTAGAACAGCTGTTTATTGGAGAGTATGTTTTCCATCTTGCAAACAGAAAACATACTCTCCAACAAACAGCTGTTCTACATACAAAGTATAGAGAGACTTTACAAACACCCTGTACATTTTTGCTTGTTCTGCATTTTTATTCAAAACCGTTCATACTATTACAAATATTTTACCTTATTTGTGCTTTCCTCGACATAATGCTGTTTTCTTCTTTTGATATATTTCTAAACCTACTTTGTAGTTCCCTACTGCTACCTATCAAATATCATTTACACATCATTGACTTCATTATTCCATTTAAACAGACTGCTGTATAAATTACAGTGTATACTGTACAGGTGGTTAAACAGAATTAACAGCCTATGGCATATACCATTAAGGTAGCATTTTTCAGATTCCTTGAAAATTTTGCTGCATCTCTTCAGGTGCATACTGCAGAGTGACATCTATGAAATGATGAGATGCAATGAAATGTGCCAGGCCATGAACCGTGCAATGTGTATTATTTGTGGTTTCTGTGTGTAAACTCACTCAGGGAATACATTGTTTTTAATGTGTATTTTTCCTGTGGCAACATCCGGATGTGAGTCATGAACCAACTGGCAATTACTAATGAAGCTGTTAATTAGTAACGGTTACAAAGGGTTTCCCCCATAATGCTCTGTTCCCGTGAGAGTGAATACCACATGTTCCTCATTGCTCCATGTGAAAAGTAGAACAGACAGGAGTCTCGACAAACCAACAGCCCGCATAGGTATACTATGCATGATGCCGCTGCCAGAATGCCAACACAAAACACTAAAGAAGAAAACTGGGGCTTTTAAAATGAAATGTTACAGAACATTTCTTAGAATACTGTGAACTAAGAAGAAGGAAAAGACTGACACTCTACAAATGTCTCAGAAAGTGAAGTGGTTTAGCCATAATAAATATCCCAGCGGTTTAGAAAGAAATGGAATGGAAGTCGTGTTTCTCGACCATGCAGAGGTCAATCAACACGAAGGTGGACAATCAGCACTGAAGACACATTGAGCGTGACAATGCATGAGGCATACTGATAGAGTATCGAGAATTTTTTTAGCGGGCTATGATGAAAATAAAGTCTGCAAAGGATCTACTACATAATGACGGTGACTATTTAAGTGAAGAAACAAAGTATTTGTATCACAAAATCAGTATTAAAGTGGTAGAACCAGACACAAATTGTACCAGAAATAAACAAGTTAACTGTAAATGAATACCATGAAATCAAATATACTATTGGACAGGCTGTGTGTCTTACCTTGACTGTTCTAATTCCCATAACCCACTGGTCAAAAGTAGCTTCTGACTCGGCACAAAAATACCGGATGTATTTAGAAGTTTTCTTCTGTATTTGAGGATGCTGAAAACAGAATTAAACCATATTTAATTTAATGTAAAATAATATTGTTTAATATGGTTGAGAGAGAAAGAACAGCCACCTATCCCTCTGTAAACTCAGATCTGAAAAATATGATGGTCTTAACACATCAGATTGCGAGCTCCTGCTAATGAACTACTTTTTTTGGTTGCCAATTTCCTCTCCAATATCAGTATATAGAATCCTTTGTGACTAGATTCTAGAAATCTTATGCTTTTCTTTATTCTGTGTGTGTAATGGACAACAGAGATGTGAATTCAGGTTGAAAATATATAATTACATGTTATTTGTCCATCAAGAATGATGATGACCATTCATTTCATCCAGTGGGGTTGAAAGTATGGAGCCATGAGTTCTAAGATGGCTGATAAGGCCTATTTTGGCTTGAAATGTTCTTTGACAATGTGGGCAAAGAATGCTCGACGTTCCAGGAGGATCTTCTGCAGTGGTTTTTCTGTCCAGCCTTTTCTTGACAGCTCTTGCAGTCCTGGTTGCCTCAAACGTGACTGCACCCTTGCGTAATGATGTACGCCACAAACTTTGGCCTTTGGCAGCAGACTCCCAAGTGTCATGATGAATTCCAAAAGCTTTCAGTGAGATCTTCAGAATGTCTTTAAAGCGTTTCCTGTGGCCGCCTTGGGAGTGTTTACCATAATGCAGCTCGCCGTAAAAAATCTGATTAGGGAGCCTGTGATCTGGCATGCGAGTCTGGGATCTTGTCTTGCCATTTAATCTTCAATAGCTTCCTAAGGCAGACTGTGTGGAAGTGGTTTAATTTCCTACCGTGTCGCTGATAAACAGTCCAGGTTTCACAAGCATATAGGAGTGTGGATAATACAATCTAATTACATATGACTACTACAAAGTAATAACAACATTATCCACTTCAGACAATGTGAAATTAAGATAACTGGTCTGATATAAAGGCAATGTTAGCAGTTTTTAAAATTACAAATGTACGAGACCCATGAAAAACAGATGACAAAAATAAAACTGAAAGTTATTTGAATTAAATTACTTTAACTAAACTTTGCTTGATACTTTTTTCTAATGAATAAAATTAGTGGAGCTGCGGCAAAGCTGTGGAAATTTAAACAACATAAATTAACACAAAGTAATCCAGATTTACAGAACACAATTACGGTTAACATAGTTTACACTGTATTTTCCATAATTGTGTTCTGTAAAGCTGCATTACTTTGTGTTAATTTATGTTTAAAAATATGAAAATGGAAATTGTTTCAGAATAAGAAGCCTAAATTACAACTGATATTACAGACATATATTTCACAGAGGAGTTAACAATGTTTACAAATTACCTTTAGAGCAAAACAGTAGTCTGTAGGGGCGTGGTATTTTTTCTTCCAGCCTAAACCATGATACACTTCCACATATTCAAACTGGACAAGACACACGAGGTCCTTAGAATTCTGTCAATAACAGAAAAATTAATAAACTAAGGAAGATAAATAAATGTGGTTGAACACTGTTGATCTTGTTTTACACTAAGGATAAAATTACAAAGCAATACAGGTGTTAAATATACAATAAAGAAATACAGGTGTTAAATATAAAATTCCGATATATGATATCAAATTAAGTTAGTTGCATATCCTTTACAGGACATAGCAGTCAACACCAGCACGTTTTGCTATTGTGATCTCTTGGCAAGTTAATGTTCAGTAGTTTGCCATTGCTTTCTGCCAGCACCCATACCATTTCGTAAAAAACCAACGCAATGCGGTCTGCTGCCAAATCGCGCACAGCTGTGTTTCAAATACGGGTATGCGGGATCTTGACCTACGCCCGTAACCCCATCGCCATGGAGCCGGCTGATATCACATATGTATATGTAAACTGATCTGTTGTACATCATCTATCTTTCATGCAAGGGTAATGGGAATCCCATAATAGATCAAGCCATTGGAAGGTGAAGTGTGAGGTGTTCACAACTACTGGGTCATGGCATAACAATGTGTGGTGACCAATTACACTCCTCATCCCCATATTTGTTCCAAGAAAATTCTGGAAATTATACAATACCAATTTTACAAGACTGGGTCAACTCCAAAGCCATACCAGTTAGAGATAACCCAATTTTGCCATCATCAGAGATAGAAACCCAAAACATGTGTTGTTGTTTTTGTCCATCAAGAATTATGATGACCATTCATTTCATACAGTGGGGTTGAAAGTATGGAGCCGTGATTTCTAAGATGGCTGATAAGGCCTTTTTTGGCTTGAAATGTTCTTTGACATTGTGGGCAAAGAATGCTTGATGTTCCAGGAGGAGGATCTTCTGCAGTGGTTTTTCTGTCCAGCATTTTCTTCACAGCTCTTGCAGTCCTGGTTGCTTCACAAGTGTCTGCACCCTTACATAATGATGTACACCATGAATTTCGGTCTTTGGTAGCAGTCTTCCAGGTGTCAAGATGAATTCCAAAAGCATTCAGTGAGATTTTCAGAGTGTCTTTAAAGAGTTTCCGCCGGCCGACTTAGGATCGTTTACCAAAATGCAGCTTGCCGTAAAAAAACTTGTTTAGGAAGCCTGTGATCTGACATGCAAGTAAAACTTGTGTAGCAATTAACTATATGGTCATGTATTTATAGGACAGATCTTGAGACCATTGTGTTTGTGAGTGTATGGTCTTGTATTTATAGAATAGAACATGAGACTATTATGTTGGTAAGCTATCCAATCCTGTGTCATCTCATTCATGAGACTATTATGTTGGGAAGCTGTCCTATCCTGTGCCATCTCATTTAGTTTCCTCCATGTCCTTCACATATAATGAGTCTGTGTCTCAGATTCTCTTCTCTGTGTGTTTTATGTCTGATCTATTTTGTTGGCGACATTAATTTTCTAGTTATACCATTATCAGCCAACTCTGTGGCGAAGAGGTTACATACGCTATCTGTAATCTTTGTCAACATAGCTACTTAAATAGATTTAAGATTCCACCTCTTGAAGCGATATTTCACACACAATAAATTCCCCAAATATCATTTCTTAGAACCGAAGCAGACATTTGAATGAGATGTTTGGTGGATTTCATTTTTTCATCTCTTTTAAACCTATTTATTTCATAATTAACAAGCTAAACATATAACAATGTATCAAAGGACAAGTTTAAAGAAAACACCATAAAGGCCCCAATATAACACATCGATAGATAGATAGTTGAACGGGGCCTCAACATCTTCTTTCAAGCTTGGAGTGGATTGGAATTAACAAAACAACCTGAACAAGTTACAAATGTACCTAACAATAACTCTTCCTAGTGGCGAAGGGGTTACGTACGCAGTTCGTAAACCCACATACCACATACGAAACATAGCTGCACCCATTTGGCAGCAGACTGTTGGTTTCTATGAAATGGTGTGGGTGCCAGTCGTTCAGAAAGCAATGGCAAACTACTGAACATAAACTTTCCCAGGAATCACAAACAGCCAACAAATGCTGGGGTTGACTGCTACGCCCTGTAAAGGATATGCAACTAACTAAATAGTGGTAGGTATAACATCATTCCCATCATGCAGCAGGTGCTGTGTTGAACAATGCTCTCATCAAGTCCCGCTGAAAGGATTCTCGATCCTTGACCAGTCTCCCTATCTCCTGCATGTTCATGCCCCAGGTGTCTTCTATGTCCTGTGCCCATCTTCATGCTGGTAGACCCCAGCCTCTTCTTCCAGGTATAATTTACACAGGTAAAATCACATAACACGTTCGGACAAGCTAGCAAACTGCACATAAAATAGTGAAGGTTACTGTCTAACCTTGCTGGTCTTTCCTTTGGGACTGTAGTAAAGTCCAGATGCTCTGAGAACAAAGAAGAATTTCTTCCAGGCTTTCTTGCCGTCAGATTTTAGATACAGAGCTCCCTCTACTGCAGGTACACAAATACTGTCAGGAGCAAAGAACTCCTGAAGAGAAAAAGAATCATATGCATGAATCCTTTAAAACAATTGGTTTTTGGAAAAAGTACATTTTAGCAATCTACATACCACAATTAATATTCTATAATCTATAATCCGTTTCAAAGAACTTTTTTTTAAAGAACATGCAGCTTTCCCATTGCAACATACGCTGTGAGACCTAAACTCTTATTAAAAACAAATTGAACAGCGCATAAGTGCCTTTGAAAATAAACGTTTTAGACGGATTCTAAGAATATCCTGGATACAGAACAGAACAAATGCATCTACATGACAAGAGCTGAATACTGAAGAAGACTGGGTACTAAAGATGAAGAAAACAAAGAAAACTGAAATATTTTGGTCACTTGAAACATGGAAGTTTGGAAAGAACAATAATGGAGGGGTATATGCCGGGAAGAGAGGAAGAGGAAGGCCAAAGAGAAGATGGGTGCAGGATGTGGCGGATGATCTCCACATGCATGTATCGGATGCAGGACATCTTGCTTATCACCAAGAAATTTCCCAGAAGGTTGTTATGGGAGCGAAGCTCTGCAAAGGACATGCTACTGAACAAATGAATTAATTTCAAAGAACAAATTCTGCAGTAGTTTCTATTACAGCAACTTAGTTTTTTGGTTTTAAGAATACACATTATTGCACTTCAGGGAAAACACATAGATGTTTCATCTCCATCAGAAAATGTTGTAATGTGTAGATGCTGACCGTTCAAGTAACACACTGGTAGTAAACACACTCCTTGCTGGAACACACTTAAATCAAAACTAGTATCCTCAAGCAAGACCTCAACCTTGTCCTTTGCAAGATGAAAAACATACTGACCAATAAAAAGATATCAACTGAAACGAGAAAAAGAGTGGACAATGAGCAGACACGTTGAACAACATCTGATGGCTGTAGAAATGTGGTTTCTGAGGAAAATGCAAAGAATACCATGGACAGACAGAAAAACCAATGAACAAGTCCTTCAAGAAACAATTGAAGATCGTAAACTGATTAGAGACAGACGTAAACAGTCAAAATTTTTTGGGCATGTTATGAGAAGAATTAATTGGAGAACTTGGTGACAACTGGCAAGATCGAAGGGAAGAGACCAAGGGGAAGACCGAGAAGTAAATACCTGGATGGCTTGGCCACATGGCATAGTCGAGACAGAAACATGGAGCTGATCAATGACTCTGGTGATCGCATGAGATGGTGAAACATGACCGCCCATGTTTATCGGCATGGCACATGATGATAATGATGTTCCTCAAGCATGTCGTTTTATCTGTTATTTTCATCCAGTTGCTGATACCGAGGTAGAGGGTTCAACCTCTACTCCAGTCAGCTGGACTAAAATGTTGACTTCTCATCCTTGACTTGGGGACATACATTACAAGTACCTCTGAAGTCAGAGTGGGTTCGGTTGATGGCGAGGGACAACAGAAGTAGGGAAAGCTATTCCACATGCGAAAATCAGTCCAGTGCACTAGAAATAGTAGCTGGTGTATGGACTATGCTTGAGTTCAAAGCGAGCTAACAAAGAAACAAACAAACAAAGAAACAAACAAACACATCTGTTATTCTGTCATCACTAGCATTCATTTATGGACAGCATTTAATATCTTTCTCTTGTCCAACGTACATGATCAGCTTGCCTGTGGCCTCGCACTCCCAAATGACAGACTATATCCTCATAAAATTAACACTAATAATTAAGTAAAGATGCCTAACATTTTACTAATCCAGAATATTCTAAGAATCACAAACACAGCTCAAGATCTCTTACAAATACAATATTCACAACTGGCACGCCTGCTGTGGGTATGTAAATAGGACCATCACAATTTGTGTAGGCCTGAGTGCACATGGCCAGTCTTTCTCTCCCGTAGTGAATTGCGAGCCCAAGAATCGAACCCTCACCTGGCCATATTCATGCCATTGTCAGCCCAACTTCCTAACCATTCAACAAACTTGTCCACTCTGTGCACACAACTGATGACAATAAACGTGTGACTAATCAATTTCCCAACATTGAAGCACAAAACTTGGCTATTTCCACAAACCTGTATCAATCTGTCCTTCTGTTGTGGGGTCAAAGGGCCTTGCTTCGTTCCTGCAGCATTCAGTAGATATTTCTGTAGACAACAACCAAACAATGAACTGTTAACCAGATAATTTACCCATTACAGAAGAAGCTCAAGACAATAGCTGTCCTATGACAGATACTATAGAGTGTAATTTTAATGACTGTGCAGTTTTTGAAAAAATTGCCGTTCCAAGTTTTGCATTTACCTATTATGTTGCATGAACTCCACAGAGGGCGAAAACAAAACTTGGAACGGCAATATTTTCAAAAACTGCACAGTCATTAAAAATACACCCTATACCATGAGAGTGTGAAGTGTCATGCCTTCATATCCTTCCTGTAAATGAAGCTGCATGCTCATCTTTCACCATTTATTATTTACACTGCTTGTCATCATGATCATCACTTTCTTTGTGGCAGCCCAATTGTTACTGTTGAGCTCAGTGCATAGTCTTCCATTTTTACGTATACTGTGTAGAGGGAGAATTTATTACAAATTAGCCCTATTCGTTAGCCCGGTATGTGCTGTTTCTGAGGAAAGTTACCAGGACTGAAACGCTGGATTTGTGTATTGTGCTTTACCTTATTTATTACATATCTCCTTAATGTTTTGTAAATATTATCATTATTCTTCCTATTCACTTTCCCACCGAGATTTCTATTCACACGGTCTGAGTCTGTTGTATGGCATGTACATATGTCTGTGCTTGTTGTTTCTCCACAACACACATACTTATTTGTTTGATTTTACATTGCCATATACTGGTGCTGTCATGATTTCTCTTACCAGCCAACAGTGCACCTAGGTTTACAGCAAAGACTGGTCCTTAGCACAGCTTATGATAATACGAGTTATTACACATAAAACAGTTCTAAAGTAAGAATGCAAGCTATTTGAGAAGGACAGATCTGTAAGAGAATTCTGAAATCAACAAATAACAACAGTTATTGCTGTAACTGACATATGTAAGTTTCTGCAATAAGCTTCCAAAGTTTTGATTCATCAAACACCTTATGGTGCTTTCATCAGCTTTCAGAGTTTACTAACACATTTGTCCACAATGAGTTTCAACATCTGTAATAATTTTGATTGTTAAAATTGTCTTATTTCATTTGTAATAACCCACCATACTTATTGAAATTGTCAACAGCACAAAAATAACACTTTATAGAATTCTGTAAACATGTACAGAATCATGCATGCATCACATATACGTGCACACACACAGACACACAATTTCAAATCTTCCCTCTGAGCATAAAATAAAAATCTGCCTTAACTGAGACCAAGATAACCTTGACAATGAATACCAAAAGACAAAGAATCATGAAGTTTTGTAACAGGAAATAAATAAAAACAATGACAGTCTAAAATGACACTATTTAAAGATGATACTCATAAGTTCAACCGGCGCAGTGGCTTAGGAGATAGACAGTTTCATAACTCCCTGTCATACCGAGCCCAGGGTTCGAAATCAGCTGCTGAGCAATTTGGAAGCAGACTGGCTTGCATTGATTTCAATGTATGAGTCATCAGCCGTTGAGAAAGTAATGGCAAACTACTGAACTAAATTTGCCTGGTAAATCACAAACAGAAAATAAATGCAGGAGCTGACTGCAACGTGATGTAAAGGACATGTAACTAACTCTTGACTGCGACATCATGTAAAGGATATGCAACTAATCTTGACTGCAACATGATGTAAAGGACATGCAACTAACTCTTGATTGCAACATGATGTAAAGGACATGCACCTAACTCTTGACTGCGACATCATGTAAAGGACATGCAACTAATCTTGACTGCAACATGATGTAAAGGACATGCAACTAACTCTTGATTGCAACATGATGTAAAGGACATGCAACTAACTAACTCTTGACTGCAACGTGATGTAAAGGACATGCAACTAACTAACTCTTGACTGCAACATGATGTAAAGGACATGCAACTAATCTTGACTGCAACATGATGTAAAGGACATGCAACTAACTCTTGACTGCAACATGATGTAAAGGACATGCAACTAACTAACTCTTGACTGCAACATGATGTAAAGGACATGCAACTAACTGATTCTTGATTGCAATATGATGTAAAGGACAAGCAACTAACTCTTGACTGCAAAATGATGTAAAGGACATGCAACTAACTCTTGACTGCAACATGATGTAATGGACATGCAACTACCTAACTCTTGACTGCAACATGATCTAAAGAACATGCAACTAACTCTTGACTGCAACATGATGTAAAGGACATGCAAATAACTCTTGACTGCAACATGATGTAAAGGGCATGCAAATAACTAACTCTTGACTGCAACATGATGTAAAGGACATGCAACTAACTCTTGACTGCAACATGATGTAAATGACATGTAACTAACTCTTGACTGCAACATGATGTAAAGGACATGCAACTAACTCTTGACTGCAACATGATGTAAAGGACATGCAACTAACTCTTGACTGCAACATGATGTAAAGGACATGCAACTAACTCTTGACTGCAACATGATGTAAAGGACATGCAACTAATTCTTGATTGCAATATGATGTAAAGGACAAGCAACTAACTCTTGACTGCAAAATGATGTAAAGGACATGCAACTAACTCTTGACTGCAACATGATGTAAAGGACATGCAACTAACTCTTGACTGCAACATGATGTAAAGGACATGTAACTAACTCTTGACTGCAACATGATGTAAAGGACATGTAACTAACTCTTGACTACAACATGATGTAAAGGACATGTAACTAACTCTTGACTGCGACATCATGTAAAGGACATGCAACTAACTCTTGACTGCAACATGATGTAAAGGACATGTAACTAACTCTTGACTGCAACATGATGTAAAGGACATGTAACTAACTCTTGACTGCGACATCATGTAAAGGACATGCAAATAACTCTTGACTGCAACATGATGTAAAGGACATGCAACTAACTCTTGACTGCAACATGATGTAAAGGATATGCAAATAACTTCTGACTGCAACATGATGTAAAGGACATGCAAATAACTCTTGACTGCAACATGATGTAAAGGACATGCAACTAACTCACTCTTGACTGCAACATGATGTAAAGGACATGCAACTAACTCTTGACTGCAACATGATGTAAAGGACATGCAACTAACTATTGACTGCAACATGATGTAAAGGACATGCAACTAACTCTTGACTGCAACATGATGTAAAGGACATGTAACTAACTCTTGACTGCAACATGATGTAAAGGACATGCAACTAACTCTTGACTGCAACATGATGTAAAGGACATGCAAATAACTCTTGACTGCAACATGATATAAAGGACATGTAACTAACTCTTGACTGCAACATGATGTAAAGGACATGTAACTAACTCTTGACTGCAACATGATGTAAAGGACATGTAACTAACTCTTGACTGTGACATCATGTAAAGGACATGCAACTAACTCTTGACTGCAACATGATGTAAAGGACATGTAACTAACTCTTGACTGCAACATGATGTAAAGGACATGTAACTAACTCTTGACTGCGACATCATGTAAAGGACATGCAAATAACTCTTGACTGCAACGTGATGTAAAGGACATGCAAATAACTCTTGACTGCAAAATGATGTAAAGGACATGCAAATAACTCTTGACTGCAACATGATGTAAAGGACATGCAAATAACTCTTGACTGCAACATGATGTAAAGGACATGTAACTAACTCTTGACTGCAAGATGATGTAAAGGATATGCAACTAACTCTTGACTGCAACATGATGTAAAGGACATGCAAATAACTCTTGACTGCAACGTGATGTAAAGGACATGCAACTAACTCTTGACTGCAACATGATGTAAAGGACATGCAACTAACTATTGACTGCAACATGATGTAAAGGACATGCAACTAACTTTTGACTGCAACATGATGTAAAGGACATGCAACTAACTCTTGACTGCAATATGATGTAAAGGACATGCAACTAACTAACTCTTGACTGCAACATGATGTAAAGGACATGCAACCAAATCTTGACTGCAACATGAAAACATGGTGTAAAGGACATGCAACTAAATAACTCATAAGCACAGAATAAAACTTGCACTAAAAGTCAAGTAATAAACAATAGTTTGTATACAAATTGGCTAAAGCAATTTCTCCATTCTTGACATTATTTGAACTCTCCCGTCCACAAACTTTATCCGGCAAGCATAGTGAATGGAAAGACTTAAACTAACCTCTGGATTTCTGAACAAGTCATACTTGTCCATCTTCTCCTCAAACATGATCTTGTTCTTGGAATCTTTGGTCCACATAACCATATTTTCCACTAAGGAATCGTGGTCTTCCAGAATTCGCTCTGTGCAGATGACAATATTACAATAATTATGAGGGCTGATGGAAGAAATAAAAGAGACAAGTCAAATATTTAACAACATGAAAAAAAAATCATGTCCTTATATAAATCACATTGGAGGGAAAAGTCGTGGGCAGGTGAGCAAGAGGCGGGCAACAATACAAGTGGAAGAATGACATCAAGACATGTATAAATGGCAGTTTAAGTGTACAACTAGAGTGGGACAATGTCCACTGGAGATTCATTGCAGCCAACCTTCATTCTGGAAATGGCACATAAGTGACTGATTGCAAACAAATCATGAACATCCATCATCATAATTATGTGCCATGCCAATAAGCGGGCGCTTCAAGCAATGCTCTTGACAGGCGACTAACCATTTCTGCAGGGAGAGATATCAAGCTTATTGAGGTCAAACCGTGAACAATTAAGTTGATCCTCTCATCTTTAACCCTTTAGCTTAGTGAGAATTTCAGCAGATTCATCCTATCTAACTTTACAAGCCACAGCTCGTCTTAAAAGCATACAGATGAGATTAATATTCAAATTAAGAGCATTATATTATATGATAGACAATCGGTAACTGTTAGATTCACAAGACCCACATACCCATCAGTAGTTCTGGCATAAGTTCAACGACTGATAACTTGTGATTCAATCGCATGTGGTTCTTGTCTGCCAGCTGACTACAAACTTGAGAAATGGTCATCTTCTCATCTACCAGAATACTTTTGCTACTTCCATCTTTCGCAAATGCCCGTACAAATAACTGGAAAGACAAAAATATACTGCATATTCAATTTACAATCGGCTTTAAATCTATCTTACAATCTGCAACATTTATATCTGTACACCTATGCATGAATACATTTATTCATGTGATAATTTAACAAGATACAACTTCACAGAAGTCAACCATAATAAATTAACCGTCTATTACACATCAATAAATGCACTTAAATAAGTAATAAGATGTATAAGAACACCAGCTATAACATTAAAATAAAACTATCAGATATGTCTCTGATTAATAAATATTAATGAAACATAATTGTTATATTAATAACATATAACATTTGTAATCCTTCTAAGCACTAAGAGCAGCATCTTTTATCATTTCAGGCCATGTATTTTTGCTTATTCTTAATTAATGATCTATATTGTTACACTTTTTTATATTCAACTCTGCCATTTCTGCTTCTGTTTATTTACAATAACTGCACATTAACTGGTTTATCTCATCCTTTGCCAGGAAAATTTGCTTCTACCTTGTTATTACTCAATTCTGGTTTGGAAGCCATGGTAGCAAAGTGGCTGAACGCTCGCCTGCCATTCAGTGGTCATGGGTTCAATGCACAGTGGAAGGGATTATAATTTATTTTTTATTGATCTAGGCTCCCTGATCGACCCTGCCCAAAATTGGTACCTGGAAATGTCTTGGGAAGAAAAGGCGGGAGACCGACCACATCACACACCAAGTGCTGAATGGTATATACAAATATGGGTGTAGCACCATATGTCCAATGCACCTTATGGCGTGTAAATGAGTCCTTTACCTTGATTTCATCCTAGACTGCAGTTCCTTGGAACCAAATATACTTAACATATTGTCAACTGCTTTATGAATATTGCACGGGTTCATGTGTAGTGGCATGTGTTGTTTACCTGTTTCCTGCACTCTAGTCAATAATTTATTTGATATTATCTATTGCATTATCTATCTCCACATGGATGACAGTTTGTGTTCAATCTTTGCCATTAACCAAAGGGGAAGCTGAAATTTGCCATCTTGAACCAAACTGAGTATTCTGTTGACTGCACTGAGCAACCCCAATCTAAGCTAAATGTGCACAATGAAAATATATCACATGTTCATTTATGTTTCACTTATAATAGCAACTACTTGAACGTATTTGCCAAGCTAGTAATATGTATATATATATATATATATGTGTGTGTGTGTGTGTGTGTGTGTGTGTGTGTGTGTGTGTGTGTGTGTGTGTGTGTGTGTGTGTGTGTGTGTGTGTGTGTGTGTGTGTGTGTGTGTGTGTGTGTGTGTGTGTGTGTGTGTGTGTGTGTGTGTGTGTGTGTGTGTGTGTGTGTGTGTGTGTGTGTGTGTGTGTGTGTGTGTGTGTGTGTGTGTGTGTGTGTGTGTGTGTGTGTGTGTGTGTGTGTGTGTGTGTGTGTGTGTGTGTGTGTGTGTGTGTGTGTGTGTGTGTGTGTGTGTGTGTGTGTGTGTGTGTGTGTGTGTGTGTGTGTGTGTGTGTGTGTGGTGTGTGTGTGTGTGTGTGTGTGTGTGTGTGTGTGTGTGTGTGTGTGTGTGTGTGTGTGTGTGTGTGTGTGTGTGTGTGTGTGTGTGTGTGTGTGTGTGTGTGTGTGTGTGTGTGTGTGTGTGTGTGTGTGTGTGTGTGTGTGTGTGTGTGTGTGTGTGTGTGTGTGTGTGTGTGTGTGTGTGTGTGTGTGTGTGTGTGTGTGTGTGTGTGTGTGTGTGTGTGTGTGTGTGTGTGTGTGTGTGTGTGTGTGTGTGTGTGTGTGGTGTGTGTGTGTGTGTGTGTGTGTGTGTGTGTGTGTGTGTGTGTGTGTGTGTGTGTGTGTGTGTGTGTGTGTGTGTGTGTGTGTGTGTGTGTGTGTGTGTGTGTGTGTGTGTTTTTTTTTTTTTTTTTTTTTTTTTTTTTTTTTCAATGCAGTTAATGCTGCCAACATAGATTCTGCATGTTATTCAGCAATTCAGTTGCCTCTGAACTTATTCTCACAAATGTAAGACCATCCGACTGACATACACTCAGGCAGAGATTGAGCATGTGTGTAGATTAGTGTGCGTGGATGCTGTGTGGTGGGCAAGTGTGTGTGAATGTTATATACATGTTTCTGTGTGAATGGATGTGTTTATATATGTAGTATGTGCTGATGAGTCATTAAAAGCATCAAGTCAAATGGAGTGAAGTTAGTTAAAAGCATTAAGTCAAATGGGTTGAAGTTAGCTAAGATCATCAAATACCTGAGAAGGCTAACAAATGCCCGCAGAAGCTGGATGTGTCAGCCGAAAGGCGCAAGTATCACAACTCTGATGTAAACAGGCACAATGCAATTACATCCGGAAAAAAAAACTTCGGATGAACGCAGAAGACGAAGAAGCAGATCATCAAGTCAAATGGAAGAAGTTAGTTAAGATCATGGTAAAAAGGATAAGATAACTCGCTCTTAAATTTCCAGCGTGCTGATGATGAGGTAGGCAGTTCAACCCCTACACTGGCTTTAAGTTGAACTCAAATGTTGACTTCTCATTCAGAAAGCAATGGCAAACTACTGAACGCAAAATTGTCTAGAAAAATAAAACTACTGAACGCAAAATTGTCTAGAAAATCAAAATACAGAATGTAAAATTGTCTAGAAAAATCAAACTACTGAATGTAAAATTGTCTAGACAATCAACCCAGGGTTGTTTCCAACATCAAAGGACATGCAACATTTTTTATGTGCAGATGAGTGTGGTATTTGTATACATGTGTGTGTGTGTGATATGCAAATGAGGAAGTCTTCGGTGTGCTAATTTCCTCTATCCAGTAAGAGAAGGGAAAGACAAACAAACACAGAAAGACTCAGTTACCTTCCTGATCTTGGCATCCTTGATCTTTTCCAAAGCAATGCGAATTTTCTCAGCCTTACGAGCAATCTGCTCATCCTGTTGGTGAGGGAGATAAAACAAACAGTCAGATGCCTTTAGACTAGCACTGTTGGTTCTAACTCATTCAGCTTTGAACAACAATTACAGAAATGCCTCTAATAAGCATCACATCTTTTAAATGCCAAGTTGCTGGTTTATGTTAACACTTTCAGGGCAAGTCATTCTGTAAGATTTAACACACTTACTCTAATAAAGACACTGCCAAAGCTCTATTTTAGTTGCGAGAAATTGACTTGCATGTGTATGTGTAAAGGGACTATCTTTAGCAAAAGTTTAAGAGTTGACATTGATGTAACCTGTCTTTCACCTGAGCCAAATGTTACTGAATTAATCAGTGTTATGTCTGTTTTTCTGTGAGGCTTGAAACGTGAAAACATGAGGTTTATAACAAGTACCAGAAGTCACTCTACCACTGAAGCTACACAATAGGTACACAGCCTTTGTCTGTCTGTGTCCTGCATGAGCTTGAACCAGTGTTGAAAGATTGTCACCAATACACTTTGTTAAGTATGCATTCATTCTCAAGAGACTGCTGAAACCTTTATCTCAACAACTGAGTACTCAGGTTTTGGTATGCCTTTTCCCCCATTCAGTTATACTCTGTTATACTATTACCCCTACCCCGTTCAATCTCAGAAGAGAAGTTATATTAGGATCAATCCCTGGCTCAGACTAATAATCCTGTGACTGGATCAGCCACAAATAGGATATTAATTTGAATTTGATTGTTTTCCAAAAAGGGTAGTGTGGACTATATATGCCTTTGCATGGATGAGTTCATAAATAGACACAAATGTATTGTTTGGAGCTCACAGAAGTAGCAGAAAGAAGTAGGGAATAGAGGATGCACCAGACAAACAACATAAAATTTGATATCTATGGTTACCGAGCAGGATATTTCTGTGCATGGGTGAGAAAGGCAAGCTGCGGATTGATGACTGCTATGTTAGTTAGACCCTAAATATCAGTAGCAGTGGAACCCACAACTTATGGCTCCTGACTATTTGAGTGCTTTATCCAATACTTCTATCAGTAACCTTGGAATGAACTCGACCTTTGGTTTTCATAACAGGTCATTTTGTTTAGGCTTTCCCATATTATGCCTGAAATTCGGAGGCTTGTAATCATAGATATGCCCAAGTTAAGGTTCCTGGCAATTGGAGTACTTGGTCCAAAGTTTCTTTCAGTAAGTGGAATAAAATTGACCTCCTTTGGTTTTCACAGCAGACTGATCTGACTAAGCTTTCCACATACGGTGCCTACATTCAAAGGCTTGTAACCATGCACTTGCCCAACTTAAGGTTCCTGGCAGATACATGCGATTGTAATTAAATTCACTTCAACAAAAGCAGTTTTTTTTTAAATTTCTACTTAACTCATTCTAATACAGAAAACATATAGGCTTTAGAAACTCACAAGATTCAAGGGAATTTATAGAGATTTTACTCATCTTGTCAAACTAGCAATGTCCAGGCTTCAAACTCACCCTTATAGCTGTATTTGCACGTTATTACCTAGCTGACTTCTATTAAGATAACTTGCAGATTTCAACCAAGTCTATATTATAAAGACAATTTATAAGTATGACTCAAACCACTGAAGCTGATATACTTGTATGTTATACTTTATCACTTATTCTACTTATGGGGGAAGGGGGGAGGGCCCTCCCCCACTACAGGGGGTTACACCCGATGCCACTGTGTTGGTCAGCAAGTGCTGTAACTGTCACAGAACCGGAAATACATTCTGTGCTCATAGGTTTAAACAAATCTTTCTGTTACAGTAGCCGCTACTGCAAAAACAACAACAAAAGTCTAGGGCAGAGCGACAATAGGAAAACAAACAAACTATAAAGAAAACTTGAAAGAACAGAAAGACGGAGAGACAGAAAGATGGAGAGACAGACGGAGGGATAGAAAGACGGATGGATGCATAGAAAGACGGAAGGAAAGAAAGACGGACGAAAAAAAAAAAGACGGACAGACAGAAAAATAAGACGGACAGGCAGAAAAAAGACGGACAGACGGACAAAAAGACGGACGGACGGACAGAAGAACGGACGGACAGAAAAACGGACGGAGGGACGGGTAGAAAGAAGGACAGCCACACAGAATTCAGCTGATTGCAGAATTCAGCTGATTGCAAATGTCTGACTACTCAAATCAAGTTGAGCCTGACTTTCTTGTATATTTTGCTAGTTTGATCATTAACATTTCACCAGTTTGCACCCGGACCCAACCCCTCAACCAGCACGTCTGCATTCATTCTGTTGGAACAACTCCGGATTTTCTCCACACCTCAGTCCTATTTTATCGAATGAAACACAGCCCGTGTAACAGAAGTGATTTAAAACCCCCCAAAATTACCAGGGAAACTGGGTCACAGGTCGGATGACGTAAAAGCAAGTGCGAATGTTGGAATGGTCTGCCGTCACAATTCTCGGCTGCCCAAGTTCAAGTCACAAGAAATAACACGGTTAGATGGGGGAGAGGGGGCGGGAGGAGAGGTATACGGTTCATTTGCAGAAAATCCACTCGCCAGATCACAACAATTGGGTTGATTATGCGATGCAAATGATGTCTTAAGTGCATCATCATCAGATCTGGTTTGACTAGTTGTACTTAATTTGCCACAGCGGTAATTCCTCACATTCCCCAGACCAATTTAAGGACACTGTCGGCATTGCTAATGAGATAATATAAAGAGGCATTGGGGAGACTGGTGAAGCACGTGGTTTTTAGTTGGTAGAGAGAAGGTACAGACAGAAAAATACAAGAGACACAACTTAGAAGGGCCATTAAGAAGTGTATCTAAAAAGATGTAAGAATAGAAACTGGCGATAGAATGTTCTAGTGCAAGTTCTAAGCAAAGCTTTCAATATGGTAATGAAAGAAAGAGGGGAAAGATGAGCAAACGGCTAGGAACTAGAGATATTATATCGATTTCGCCTGTCGTCCACGTCTAGACTGATGCAATAAATCGATGCCTACGACCTGGTCACTATACCACACTACAGAACAATCGTTCAGACCTGATGGAGCAGCAAACAGGCTCACGCTGTGGCAGAGATATTGTCGTGTATGTATGTGTGGGCAGGAGAGAGAATCCAAGTGAATGGAAATATTCTTAAACAGGTGAATCGGTATAACTATCTCGGAACAATAATAACATCTGATGGAAGATGCTTTGCAGAGATTAGATTAAGAATTGCCATGGCAAAGGTGGCCTTCTGCAAAATGGAAAACATACCAACAAAAAGTTGTCAACTGCAGTGAGAAAAAGAGTGTTGAAGTGCTATATAGAGCCCATATTGTTGTATACGTGTGAAACATGGACAATTAGCAGACAAGCTGAAAAACATCTAAAGGCGGTGAAAATGTGGTTTTTGAGAAAAATGCAAAGAATACCATGGACGAGCAGAAAATAAAATGAGACAGTCCTTCAAGAGACAAAAGAAAAACGGAAATTGATTGGAGAAATTAGACGTAGACAATCAAGATTTTATGGACATGTTAAGATGAAGAATGGACTTGAAAATTTGGTGACAACAGGCAAGCTTGATGAGAAGAGGGCAAGAAGAAGACGAATGAATAAAGGATTTGGCAGCATGGCATGGTCGGGACAAGAACAGACCTGATTCGATCGAGACTCTGGTAACAGTGTGAGATGGCGAACCATGACCACCCACGCCTATCGGCATGGCACTTCATGATGATGATGGAGAGTGTTGGGACACGCATATGATGTGTGGACACGGAGAGGGTTGTGACCATGTCTATGTGTGGACACGGAGTGCGTTGGGACCTTCATATCTATTTTGGGCTAGGAGTGTTGAGACCTTCATATCTATGTTTGGACTAGGAGTGTTGGGACCTTCATAACTATGTTCAGACTAGGAATGTTGGAACCTTCATGTCTATGTTTGGACTAGGAGGGTTGGCATGCTCATATGTATGTGTGGACACGGAGTGTGCTGGGTGCCAAGTAGCAGCGCAGATGAAATGACGCAAAATAGAGTTAGTGAGAAAATCGCGAACCAACTTGTACGAGAAACTAGGAGGCTGACGTAAAAAGGAGAAACCGTCAGAGAAATTGTCAACAACAACAAACAGTCAGATCTTAGAGCTTGACGAGCGAGGCAGCATAATTCGATTCTCTGGAACGAGATACATTATATACTGGCAGGACAATATTTTGATGAACAACAACTATTGGGAAGGAGCACGAGAATATTAATGCATGATGGATATCAGCCCGAAAATCATGGACAGATGTGCCCAGATCAGAATGAGACTTCGAAAGTCAGAGCAAGGTGACTCATAGGCAGATTAGTGAAGGACAGAAGGACTGTGACAGGGTCGTTGCAATGCTCGAACATATTCAACTATATATTGTTCATAATTAATATTTTTATACTGTCCCGCCTGGCCATAACAGGCACTGTATCTTTGAATTGTAAATTGTCACTGATGTTATTGAATATGCAACAAGCTCGACCCAGGTAAATAAAAAGTGCCTTAAAATGTTGAACACCGGCCTTCGAGTCATTCATCAGTGTTGACATTATGGTTCTGTATTCTGCTGGATTGCTGCAGCCCTGGACCTTTGAGCATTGTTGTTGATCTTTCATTATTTAACGCAAGTCGCATTCTAGCACTGGAACGCTCATATTTATGAGTAGTCACGGAGAGTGTTGGGACGCTCATGTGTATGCGTGGACAACGAGAGGATTGGGGCGCTAGATCGACTTCTAAATGAAAAACTCTAACATATGTCAACCCATGAGTGACTTGCAGAAATACTGGTATGGAATAGGAAACACAAATTTCACTTCATCTGGCCTTGTAGTCTCAAGTACTCAAGTAGTCACTGTAAAGATAGTTAAGCACATCTGGGGCAATGTTTAGCCACTTCAAGTGGCGACGGTATACTACGAGTTAGTAGTAGCAAAATACTTAAATCTGGACTTTAAATTCGAGTCAACAAATCTGGCCTTAAACGTGGACAACTGTGCTCCAAGCTGCCTCAGTTACAGACAAACTACACGGGTTTAACAACTGTGCTCAAGTTGCCTCAGTCACAGACAAACTACACGGGTTTAACAACTGTGCTCAAGCTGCCTCAGTCACAGACAAACTGCGTGGAGTCAACAAATCTGCTCCAAGCTGCCTCAGTCACAGACAAACTGCACGCTACAGACAAACTGCACGGAGATCACAGTATGACTACAACAACATCCACGTTCATACATGAAACCCAGGAAACCGCGAGGGCGTACGGTGTCCACACAGACTCAGAAGAAACACTGTTAGATCACAGCATTGGGGGGGGGGGGGGGGGGGGGGAAAGTTTTTCCCAAACCAGTGTTACCAAATCACACATCGTCGCGCTGATCTCCAGCTTGGTGAGATGGGGTACCTAGCTTTCTCAGATAATAGTAGGAAAAACAGGAGGTCATGTGTGCAAGTTGTGCACATTAAAAAATCCCACGGCAGTTGGAAATCGCAAAGAGTTGGCTGTAAGGCGGCTGCCCTGGCAAAACTATTAGGAAAGACAAACTACCCACGGGTAGACAGAGCCCGTTACCTTGGATGGAGTCTGTCTAGAATAGTGGTTCTCAACCTTTTCTGGCCCATGCACCCCTTCACCATATGTTCAGAATGCCGCCACCCCCCCTCCCCCCTTTTCGTATTTCCTCCCTATAAATCTCTCTCCCCACCCTTACACAGTATACAAAAAAATGGAAGCTACATTTAATAACACATACATACAATGTGATTTACAGGTCTATCTACATTATAAAACGAATTTTAGAAGGGCGAGAAGTACAGAATTGTAAAGTATGGAGGGAAAAACAATATCAAGTAATCAGTACTTGTATTAACTCGATCTTGAAATAATCTTAATTCACCCCCTGGAAACACTAAAATTCCCCACTGGGGGAAAAGGAAAGGGGGGGGGGGGGAATTCCCCACTGGTTGAGAACCACTGGTCTAGAAGATGCCCACCTTACACGCATGCAGGTTGACGTCCGACACACTAACCTCTGAGGTGCATAATTAGGTGTCACACACTGCCCTCTACAGGGGACCGAAGAAGTCGGTATCTAAAACAGTACTCAGTGGTCCCAGAATGGAGGCAAGAAGATATATTTTATCGAAGTGATTATTCACAAACGTTTGTGAATAATACTGAGCGTTATTCACAAACGCGGCTGGTCACGTGACGTACGTTTGACTACATTATTAGTCAAATAGTGGAACTATTACTATTATCGTGTCCTCGGTAGTATAGTCGTATGTATCTCCGTCTGTCAAACGGGAGACCGGGGTTTAATTCCCCGCCGGGATGGCATTTTTACTTTTTATTTTTCAGAAATTCATTAGGTTATATAATAAAAAAATATTAAACATTACAAACTAAATTATAGAACTGAGAAACTCGAAGCTTGTGAATAAAGTGTGCTCTATGGATCTGCGGAAGCTGACCCGGGGGGGGGGGGGGGGGGGGGGTAATAAAATATCACTGTACGTAGTGTGTGTCCTTGTAGACAAATATTGTCTTTGTGAGGTTTGAAGAAAAAGAACTTGCAAATAAAAAAGACAGACAAGAGGAGAGAATAATAGGGCTTCTGAAGCCAATTGACGGCGGTAGTAAACGTCACGCGACCAGCCGCGTTTGTGAATAACGCTCAGCATTATTCACAAGCGTTTGTGAATAATCTGTCCCATATTTTATTATATCATATTATATGTGTTTACAGAATTTGTCGTAATAACACTGCAGACATAGTCCGTCCATTCCCAAAGGTTTACAAAATGCTAACGTAACAAAATTACAGCCTATTACAATTTGAAATGGATCATTTGAAAATCTTTGCCCTAAATCACGGTATCATAGTGACAAGAGATGAATGTGTCACCATTATCATATGAACCCCTTATCAGCCTTCTTGTATCCTGTCGTCCTCGGGAACTCGTGTTTTTTGGCAGACAGCTCCAGCGTGACAGATTCACGACCCATCCTTTTCCCATTAGTTAATTATTATCAACAGGCGGATCTTCTTAAGTGCTTTAGTTGTTACAAAATAACAAGCGTAAGAATGTATAACCTTGAATTACTAGATAATGTCAGGCATTATAAACAGTTTAACATCTAATCGTTTTAATAAAGTAACATGTGACGCCAATTCTAATTAATAAGTGTGATTACGAGGGTAAGTTAATAAGTCACAAATGGCTGTAGAAAAATAACTATACATGAAAACAACTTGAAACCAGTATATTTTTATACATATATTGTCCTGTTATTTCTCAACATAATTGCATGCTGCATGCTTTGTTTTCATTTACCGGCCATCCCACAGAACTGTGTGACTTACTTATTGACTCGCCCTTGTAACTTTTTCTACTCAGCTATGCACCGCTTTACGGGACAAACATTTGTCAGCATAAACACTGACAATCCACCTTGGCGGGAGACATTTCGTGAATGATATCGTCGAAGTTGAATGTGAAGTGCCGGGAAGGTTAACCCGGTCAACAAATACCCGCAGAAGTCGGATGTGTCGGCCTAACGGCGCAAAAACGCAGCTCTGCTGTAAACAGGCACAACGCAATCACATCCGGAAAAAAAAACTCCGGATGAACGCAACAGAAGAAGAATGTGAAGTGAAAACATGGTTTAGAAAACAGAGTACACACTTCCATGCAGCCGGTTTGGGAAGGCTGATAAAACGATGAGATAAGTGCATCAATGTTGGTGGAAATTATGTTGAGAAATAAAGGGACAATGTATGTATAAAAATAAAATGGTTTCAAGTTGTTATCATATTTAGTTATTTTTCTATAGCCATTTGTGACTTACTTATTAACTTACCCTCCTATAAGACACGGTAATATTTTAGACCAAATTTAACGGATAATTGTGGCAATAAAAAGAGACAGTAACATTTTAGATCAAATTTACCCAATAATTGTAATGAGAGAAATTCAAAACAATATTTTCCCAGTAGTGAATTTGATAACGAAGACACAAATAATAGGTTGCAATCAATTAGTTGTGTCTCAATTGTTGCAAATTACAAGAGAAATAACATTTATGAGTAATTCTAATGCTATAATATGAGAAAGCAACACTAAAGACTAAATGTACACATTAAACTGATAATTTGAGAAAGTAACATTTTAAGAACACATTTAACTCAAAATTGTATTAATATGTGAAAGTATGATTACAAGATTGAATACAGAAAGAGTCAAGTAAAGTCGTGTGGACATTTCGTGAGAATGAAGCCCAGCCAGCAACCATTTGATCATGTCTTCAGCTAGCCCACAGCTACACACTGTGCATGCTGTTCCTGGATCGGACAAGCACCTAGGAAGGAACATATTTATGTTGTTCATGTATATATTTTCTGCCATTTCCTTCTTGTTGTTCCACTGATAAAGAATTTGGTTTAATTGTTCACCTGTATCTCTGTGTTTTTAATTCAACTGACGAACTTCCTAGCTGTATTTTGAATTTTTTAATAGCACTTGACATATTATTCTCAATGCACATCAAAACACTCAGTCTATAAGTGCTCAGATCCCTCTTCCTTAGCGTGAGGTGGCAGATGACAGCAGTCCTGTGTTGTTGGACTATTCTTCTTTTCCCCCATACATAGCTGTTGTTTGGTTTCACACCTTTTTTACTTGATGTTCTTGCAGTCTGGTTAAGGTAGCAGATTCAGTCATCACTTGATTTGTTTAATCGCCCTATCTCTCTGAGAGCATTTAATATATCAGTCTCATCCATTGCCAGTCCGCTTTCCACAGTAGATATGAGCTTGTAAACTCCCTCTTATACCGGTATAACCTGGCAACAAAATGAAGCTAATTTTTGTCAGCCTAAATTTCCCCAGCGTTGTACACTGAGACTGCAAGAGAGGCACATCAAACATCGTGTCAACTGGACTATAAAAATATAAGATTAGCACCATATACCACACACATCTGAAGGCATAGAAAAAGGTTCTTTATGTGTTTACTATGTATAGAGTAGATTTAAATGTGGAGACTAGCATGCATTCAATTGCACTGCTGTTAAATTATAATCACATATCATTATCAAAATCATTTCAAAACCACCATAACAGGAAAGCTTATACTGTGATTAAAAACAATGTCAAGTACTCACCTCACCATGGCTGACCCCACACACACCACTGTTCATACTGCACGTCTCTCCAGAAGAGGATGAGGTGGTGTCGGCAGATGATGAAAAGGTTCCCATTGAGGTGAAGGACTCAGAGGAAGGTAAGGAAGCGTTGTCAGAGAATGCAGAGTCTGTTTCCGCTGTGTCGTACAAACAGCCGCTCCCATACACCCCGGAGGCAACCACTGTAAGGTGGTGGTCGTGTTGAGGGACATGATGCTGCTGGATTATGTTGCTGGTTTTGTGGTAATGCAGACCTCGGGTGATCTCTGTGGCCAACTGATCCAGTTCTTCCTGCAGATAGAGACCAGACGTAAGATAAATGTTTCACAATGTTACATTTGCACATAAGGAACATGTCTACCGCAGTAGCATATAGCAAGTAAGTAAAGGACTCTTTCACAGGGCTTATGGTCCTAGACCCATGCTTTTGTGGACCAAACGGCACTACAAAGGTGATGTGGTCAACATCACGCCAGCTGCCATCACTTCCCAAAACATTTTCTGATGCTCATATTAGGCTGGATCAACCTGCGAGCCCAGGTCAATTCTTTTTATCCAAACATTTCCTGGTATCCATTTTAGGCTCGGCTGACTTGGAAGCCGGGGTCAAACTTACAAATCCACATTGAAGCGGATTTAAACAAGGGTATTAAGAAGTAATGGCAGTTAGTGTGATATAGACTCCATCATCCCTCAAGCACCGACTGGTCTACATTAATATGGGGCTAGCATCATACACCCAGCACACCTCAAGGTGTGTACAAGAGTTCCTGACTTTACTTTCACTGACATCTTTCCATCAGCTTTGAAAATGTAAAAATTGCATTTCTTATACTTGTATCTGCAGTAAACCCAAACTGAGTTTCTGAAATGTCTATCTAGTCATATCTGCATTATCCTTTCCATTATAATACAGGTGGATAAGGGACATTAAAGACACACTGGGCGGAAACACATAGGAAACTGGCTCAAAGTTGAGAATCTTGTTGGTGGGCCTTGATGAGGGCAATATTCTGGGAAATACCTGCCACATGATGATGATCTTTTTAACAGTGTGTGTGCGCCATGCCTGGCAGAGGGTGGTCGTAGCTGAACCGCTGTCACATGTGTGGTGTCATTTAACAGATGTATTCATACTTTTCTGGAGTGTTTTCAAATATCCGTTGTTTTTGTTTGAATACTTTTCCACAGATAGGCTGTAGCATTCATACAAGGTCAGTTATCTCATATTTTATTTACTTTAAGTAGCCATACAATATAAGATAAGTACTGAGCACAGTTAAATAACAACATGATAGATGACTGTATCAGACACGCATTTACATTCAGAGATGCAGAGAGAAGGATTAGACTGAACAAAAATAAAACTTGCAAATTTTTTTTTAACTTTCATAAAATCATCAATGCTTAGGCCAATGAGAGGCAGAGATAGAAAGGAAAACGAAAATTCACCATATTTTTTTTCTTCTTTCTCTACAGCATCAATCATCAGATAAATGTGTGCATGCATGCACAAGCACAGACAGGGAGACAGATTTTTTAAAATAAATTTCTAGGAGCGATTTTTCCCTGACAGCATCAATCTACAGAAAAGCATACATACAATTAGAGTCACACACACGAAAATGTGCGTTCACATTCAGAAATAGACAGGAAGGGCTGACAGACAGAGAGAATGGGAGGAGAATAAGTGGCTAAAGTTTCAAGTTTGGTTTATTCTTGGAAGTATATATAATTTCTGCAGAGCACTACAATTCAAAGAGGTATACACAAATACTCACATACAAACATGCATACAGACAGACAAACTGTAGCAAAGAAACATTATGAGAGAAATAAACACAAGAAGGTAGACATACCAAATATAATAGTGGCACAATCTTATCACTGTGTTACATCACTTATAGGAGGGAAATGAATAGCATTATTTTAAATCAAAGCATCAAGCTTCCTTTTTTATGTGTTCTTCCAATCACTCCAAATGGAGAATATCTTAAAGCTTTGTTTATTTTCCCTTATGAAAACAAAGGCCTGTGTCCATTCCTGCACAAAACTTTTAGAGCATGTGTGTGTGCAAGCACAAGTACATACACAAAACATAAGTGTGTTATATGTCAGGTTTTGGTCAGATATGACTGAGCAACCATATGACAATAGATGGCACTACCTGCTTTCTGTTAGTGTCGAATGATGGGCAGCGTTCACCAAACCCGACACCCCACATTGTACCAACAACTTGGGGGGGGGGGGGGGGGGGGGGGGAAAGCGCAATTGTGAGAGTACAGTCCTTATCATGGTGTGAGGAAATATAACCTAAAGATTAAATATCATGGCAGGGCAGACCAGGCCCTAAACCATGGTTGACCACTAGTCTAGGATCGAAACTCTGACAGGCGGACAGTTAAAGCATTGTTTTGCTGATCTCTCATGGTCTCTGAAATTTAGCCCAGGCTTTGTGCTATGGAGAGGTATAACAACCCCTGGTCTTATAGCCATGTGCTGTAATTATGCCTGTTTTGAAGCACAAGTAACAAATTATCATCTGTCAAGATGGCAGAGTGCCAGCGAGTGAAGTGTGTTATGTATGTATATGTTATGCACATATGAACACACTCATGCATACTTGTGCGCATGTGCACACACATAAATATTTATGCATACATACACACAGACAAATATTTCCCTTGCTTATTGCATATAATTTATCAGCTGTCACTAAGTTTTCAAGTTTATTCTCCTCATAAGGTGCCAAAAGAATCTTGACTGTCTCAGTCTAATTTCTGTAACCAATTTGCAGTTTTCATCTGATTCATGAAGGATTATCTCTTTCATTTGTTTCCACCATCTATGGTATTCTTTGTATTTGCCTCAGTAAACACATCTATGTTTCTCAGCTTGTCTGCTTATTTTCCATATTTCACATTCACACAACAGTATAGATTGGCACTTCAACAGTTTCTCTCACTGCTACTGACTGCCAGCAGTTTATTGCATGTCTTTTATGTTGCAAAAGGCTACTTTGGCCATGAAAATTCTTGTTCTTATCTCTACCAGAATCTTCCGTCAGATATTATGTTGTTCCAGGATAGTTGTGCCGATTCAATCATGGAAAAATGTTCCCATTTACTTAGATATTACCTTGTAGGTTTTCTATCTTCTTGGCGATGACCATAACTTATGCATTCTTACAATGTCAATCTTACACTCGTTTCTCACTGTGAACAATAACAGCATCTAATAAATGCAACAGATTACCAGTCCCAAATTCTTCCATCCATACAAGAATGAATAACTTCAATCAACAGGGTTCCTAGCAACAACAATAACAATAACCTATTTTTGGTGCAAACCAAACATTTTGTAAGTTTTCCATTACCAAAACTGTACACTTTCAAAACACTTAATTCTCTTTGAAACATTATATTACCAGCACTAAGTCACGTAAAATGCCGACACGGAAGTCAGTTTTCAAAGCACAATAAAAAATGTCATCAAAGCTGCAATAGCATGAATAAAGTAACGGTTTGTTGTTTATAACAACAACAAAACAGTAATACTGCCAATAGAAACAAAAAACATTAACAAATTCATGACTGGGCAATGTACAGTGCATTTATTTAAGTGCTTAGAAGTGATACTAAAGACTGAAACAAGCAGACAAATCAATGAGTGCACAATGTGTCTTTGTGACACAGGTAAACATTAATAACAAAAATAATTAAATATAAACGTACAGATATGCAAAAAGGGGTAACATGAAATGTGGGAACTGACACCAGAACCAAAAGAAACCGCCAAGAGTCACAGAGAGTCTGTTTGTGTCTCACCTGTTCTGACACATGGCTTGTGTCTCTATTGCTTTGAAGGCCTCCATCTTGAAATGCTGCCGGAGGTGGAGGGTGAGTGTTTCCAGATGCCAAAGACCTTGACAGCTCGCTCTGAGTATTATTTAGCTGGGACTCCAGCTCGCAAAGCTCGCCCAGAATAGCATCAAAATTCACGTCTTGGTCTGTTCGAGAGATCAACAACACATAGGTTTAGTGTATCTGTGACAGAAGCATTAGCCAATAAATGAATGTACGTAAACAATTTCTTATTCTTCTGCCTTTCATTTTCCAATACAGCATAAGTCCTCAAGTAATTCATGCCACACCCTTTATAGACCTTTAACGACTAGTTGAATTTTGCAGCCAAGGTTTTCTAAGGAATGAGATATCATTCTCAGGCTAATCCATCTTATGGCCTGTACGTCATGGTTGGTAGGTTACAGTGTTAGTCTTTGCTTTCCTTGTGGGTCCTGGTAGCACAGGGTGATGTAAACAGGTTGCCTTCTATGTAATTAGATTAATTAGAGACAAGCAGGCAAGTTGGTAGGCAGCTAGCTGGTAAGTAGGTAGGTAGGCAACTAGCTGGTAAGTAGGCAGGTAGGTAGGTAGGTAGGTAGGTAGGAAGGCAGGTAGGTAGGCAGGTAGGAAGGCAGGTAGGTAGGTAGGTAATGAAGGCTGGTAGGTAGGCAGGCAGGCAAGGTGATTTGCTGGTATGTATTGAGGTTGGTTGGTTGGTATGTAGTGAAATAAGCGGGTGTAAGTTGGTTGGTAGGTAGGAGTGTAGACAGGTTGATCTGGATAGATGGGTGAGAATTTAGATGGGTGGGTCTCGGTATGTAGGTAATCAGAGAGGAGAGGGTGGTGGGGAGGGAGAGAGAGAGAGAGAGAGAGAGAGAGAGAGAGAGAGAGAGAGAGAGAGAGAGAGAGAGAGAGAGAGAGGCTGATAAATAGGAGGATGTCTAGATGGGGTCTATATAGGTTGTATGCATCAGGGAGACATACTGGCATCAGACAGGGGTTCAGATAGCCAGGCATACAGGTAGGCAGACAGACAGAGGATTACAATTAGAGACAGTTAGCAATAACCAAACAAACAGACTCTGCACTGACTAGATGGCCAGATTATGCACAATAATAGACCAATGTGATTGTGGACTATGAGAAGGCCTTTGACAGCATTCATAGGCAATCCCTTTGGACATTAACGAGGCACCCTGGGATTCCTCATAAAATCATTAACTTACTAAGGGCAACATATAAAGGCATGAAATGTCGATTTTTTCATGAGATGAAACTAATAAATATATGCTATTCAAACAAAAGAAACGCAACATTACTGCAGTTTCAATTGCCAACATTTTATTGACGATGCTGATTCGCCCACTTCAGTCAGTTCCGATGATGCTGGTCCGGTTCCGATGATGCTGGTCCGTAAGAACAGGACCTCTGTAGGGTCTTCTAGCCCAAAAACCAGAGTCATGCAGCCGGTCCTGACCGTTTGATCTGAAATTCGATGAGCTCCTGGCATTGACTGGACTGTGGAAGATGCAGATGTAAATTGATTCCTAAGGTGATGCAGCCGTATGAAGCGGTCTTCGGCAACAGTTGTGATTCTGGGTTTTCCACTGCGCGGCCGTTCTGCCGCTGAGCCAGTTTCTTGAAATCACCTCCAAAGGCGACTAATGGTGCTTCCAATCACATTAAATTCTCTGGCTACCACACTTTGTGACTGTCCAGCTTGTAAAGGTTCAATGATGATGAGTCATTGTTCTGCAGTGAAATGAGCCATACATGCGCATTGAATTTTCAACTGAATTTATTCGAGGAGCGTCAATCTTTTATAGGCATTCAATAATATGGTCAGAGAGTTTTGTGTTCAGTAAGCTTCACAGTATTATCATGAACCTGTCACGAGTTATTGTCAAAAATGTTGTTTTGACCTTGACCTCTTTCATGACCTCACAAATCATGAGGTGAGTACAATTCAGGTAACCACGAGAAGTTAATGACCAGATGGACACAGTCGATAGGTTGACTGATGTCCAATCAGCGAATATCTTTTATAAAAGTAACACCAAAATTGTTGCATTTCTTTTTTTGAACAGTATATTTATAAACAAAAGAACATGAGTGAGACAGTGATGCCTTTTGTCACCTTTATTATTCTTACTGACTGCAGATGGATTATGAAGATAATAATGACTACCACTAGAAATGGAATTCAATGGAATCTGACAGAGCAAGGTGATGATCCGGACTTGCTGGGTCCTACACATGAAATTAGATTAAGATAAGCTTAATGGGAGGTCGGAACAATTAGGTCTAAACACTCATAATGGAAAGACAAATATAATGATAATAAAACTAAGAAACTAAAAACATCTCCCTTGGTGAAACCTCACTTCAAGAGGTCAAACCATACATCTATTTAAGTAGCAATGTAGACAAAGATAGAAGAAAGATAAAAGATATCAAAATAAGAACACAAAATGCAAGAGGTAACAATGAAAAGAAATCAATGTAACATTTTAATTATCAGATTTATGTTACTGTTTCAGTTGTTAAATAGCATTTCCTGTTCCCGTAAGCTTTGTCTGATATTATTTTGTATTCTTTTGTTTGTGGTTGCTGGTAAAGATCTTTGCTTGAAATGTTTGCTTGGTTATTTCTTTCATTGACTTAAATCATTTGGTCACTAAATATGAAAGTACCTTAGTTATGAGCACAATGAAACTGCAAATATATAGTGTTAATATTGTAGAAAGCAGCAAGTCAAATGGTTTGGCCATGCAAGTAGGCTACCAGTCAACAGCATGCCACAACAAGCAATGATGTACAGACCAGATGGAAACAGAGGAAGAGGCCGACCACGCAAACGTTGGACGGAGGGAATAACAGAATCCATGGGAATGTCGATATATACGAAGCCCATAACCGGGCACTCTAACGAAGTTTATACTTCACCTCGACACCGCAAGGTACAAGAGGAACATGATGAGATGAGATGAGATGAGAATATTGTCACCTCCTTTTAAAAAAAAATCCTGCCAGGTATAATGACTCTCTCTTGGACATTCACTGTCTCTTACCTGGTACGATGGCTCTACCATTTCTATCTGCCGAGTTATTTGTTTATATTACAGGCCACGAACTCAAACTTTGCGGGAGTTACAGTGATCGCAGATAACCTCAGCAGACGCAATCAGCAGTAGCCAAAAAAAAGCCTGAAAAGTTTGAGGATCGACTTCATTGCACTGGGTGTTCTCCCATATGGCTCGGTCTCTTTCCGCAGGGTGGCCTGCCGAAAGCGTCACACAAAGCACGAACTCTATAGCTCCAGTGATGACCCCCAGGAGTCTCCAAGAAAAATGCACCCGTGAACCGAAAGACCTAACCCGGAATTGAACCCACAACCTTCGGAGTGCGAGGCAGACAGCTTGACCACTTTGTCATGGATGGAAAGCAGAAGAAGAAATCGAAAGCAGAAGAAGGAATCGAAAGCAGAAGTAGAAATGGAAAGCATAAGAAGAAATGAAAAGCAGAAAGAGGAATGGAAAGCAGGAGGAATGGAAAGCAGGAGGAATGGAAAGATGTAGATAAAGGAGGGCAGTGGGGAAAAAAGAAGGAGTGGAAAGAAGAAGCAGAAAGCAGGAGGAGGAGTGGAAAGAAGGAGTGAAGAGGAGGAGGAGCAGTGGAAAGCAGGAGGAGGAGTGGAAAGTAGGAGGAAGAGTGGAAAGGAGGCGGAGTGGAGAGAAAGCAAAGTAAAGAGAAAAAGACTAGAGCTGATGGAGGAATACGAAGCAGGAGGAATGGGGAAAAGTACGAGGCATGCCACAGCAGGAGGAGGAGTGGAAAAAAGGAGTGGAAAGAAGGAGGAGTGCTAATTAGGAAGAGGGGTGAAAAGAAGGTCTGGAAAGCCGGAGGAGGCGAGGAAAGAGGAGGAGTGGAGGGAAAGCAGAGTAAAGAGAAAAAGACTAGAGCTAGCAAACAGACAGCAAGAAGACTGTTGAGAACATGGGCGTTATTAGAAAGAACAGCACCTACACCGTGGGACATTTGCCGAAGGGGACGGAACAGTTATGAGTTTTCCCCCAGAGTACTAGCCACCTTGTGGATGCTTCATTACCCAATAATCATCCGAGTTTACACCAGCAGTCATCTCAGTACATTCTCACACATGATACTATCCTGTAAATATAGCATCCTGGTCACACCATTCTCCTTTCACTCTAGTTAGTACTTCAGGTGGTAGCCTTATTGAAAACCTGACTGAAACGTGGTGCCAACGTAAAATCTCCAGGGCTTGGTTTACCCGGAGGCTATCGGAAAGTGCTCTCATCTCTACAGCCACAAGTACCCTGCTTCCGTTATACATGGCCGTTAGTGCTTCACTTATGTGTGAATAGTTGGGTCTCTCTCTCTGGGTCTCTCTCTCTCTCTCTCTCTCTCTGTATGTATGTGTGTGTTACTTTTCTCTCTCTCTTTCGGTGTGTGTGTGTACGTGAGGGGGGAGGGGTGTCGGTAGACAGAGGCGGGCGTACCCTCGTTCGGATGGATGGGTGACTGACGTACAGGCACTTGCAAATCGGGAGTATTTTCTTCGTGTGTGTGTGCGCGCCCGCAAGCCCAATGTCACCTTGTTATCCGTTTCGTGGTTTAATTTATAGAAGTAAACATCTGAAATCTTATCCCCCTAAATCATCCTTCTCCATTTCGTTTCAAATAAATCAATCCGAAAACCATTTTGTCTTCGATCGAAGTAATTGACATGATCAAAGGCAAATATCTGGCAAGCGCGGGAGAAACTATCCCAGAATTATAATTTTATGGATTCTTGCATGTTATTATAAATGGTAAAATTGTGTGAGACAGGTGCTGTTGTTAGTTTTCGTGGATGTATTCCCTGCTTATGTGACAGTTACACAGTCACACTATCAGGCATACTGTGGTAGTACATGAATACGAATTGTGTAGCTACTGGGGTACGGAGAAATGACTGACTGCAATAATGCTCTCTCTCTCTCTTTCTCTTTCTCTGTGTGTGTGTGTGTGTGTGAGTGAGAGAGAGAGAGAGAGAGAGAGAGATGCTGGCGGGGGGGGGGGGGGGGGTATTTACAGAGGTGGAGTGCGTAATGACGGTTATGACGGCTTCCTATTTCATTACCACCAACGCACTGCACACCAGAGCATTGCACACCAGGAGATGGATTTTTGTTGACCGGAAGTCCAGGCCTAGACAGCTAGATGGAATCAAAGCACTAGCTCCGTCACTTTCCTGAGCTAAGCGGTTCAACAATGACTGCAGAATTGTGTAGGCGGGCACAAGAATAGGTACGATTAGTTCCGGTGGGGAAAAAAAAAGAGAACAGCGCCAATCCAAATCCATTATAAACCTGGCGCTGTGTATGGCTCCACAGTGATGATTGTAGCGTAAGAAACAGTAAGCAATATAGGAAGTCACGCCCGCTGTTATCGGGACCCTATAGGTCTACTTGGCCGCGAGGTTTTATGTGCTTTCCGGTGGGATAGTGGGTTCATCTCATCCACTGGTTAGTTGAACTTCAACAGATTTACTTCCTTTCACCTAGAAACATTTCTAGAATTGACACCTAGAATGTTATAGAGAAAGCGCGGAAGAAGAATATTGAGGCAGATTACTAAACGCGTGCTTGTTACACGTGCAAACATACAGGGTGCAGAACTTGAATATTACGTAAATCAGCTGGAAAGCACATATCAGTCAAAGAAAATACATGCAACAAAAGATTTATAATTCAGTGCACACAGATCTATCCACCATGAACTCAGAATTGAAGATGTTGTATTAAAACAAAAAAGTTAGTTGCATATCCTTTACAGGACGTAGCAGTCAACTCAAGCATTTCTTAGCTGTGATTCCTAGGCAAGTTTACATTCAGTTGTTTGCCATTACTTTCTGAACAATCGGCACCCATAACTGTGTAGGGAAACGAACGGAAGGCGGTCTGTTTCCAAATCGCCCGCAGATGTGTTTCGAACGCGGTATGCTGTATTACGAATTGCATTCGTAACCCCTAAGACTGGCCACTGGGTGGTGATAGGGAGTCGCAACTGCGGAGCTTGCGGCAGAAGTTAAACAGCTTAGGGAAAGAATCAGACGTCCTCCCGGCCAGATCGAAAGGTGCGAGGGGAAAGAAACATAATAATGCATCAGTTGCAAGGCGTCCGCACTCCCGAGGGCAGGGTGATGGTCGGAACACTCGTTACGGTGACATGGCGGAAAAATTCTTTCAGCGATAAATACACGTTATAAGCTGACTTAAGGGTGCGGGTACACAACAGGAGACAGACCTAAGTGAACCGCCTCTTAGAGTGTGAAACAGATAAAGAGATTATTCGGGGACTATTTCTAACAATCAGAAGGCTCGAGTGTAGTGTGCGTGTCTATTGGACAAGTTTATACTACTAGCATCGAGAACTTTGTGATGGTCTAGTTAGTTTTACAACGTCAACAGATCTTGCTCTTGCAAATGAGGTAACATGCTGATCGATGGAAGATTAGAACGAGCAATCTAATCATTTGCATGCACAATCTGGGATATTGTTCGGGGCTGTTTATAGTACTGAAAACAAGTGGGAAGATAACATCAAGAGATGGACGAACATCAGCCTGACAGAATGTAGTCAGGGCAAAAGACAGTGTTGGAGATCCATTGCAGCCAACCTTCACTGTGGAGACGGCACCTGATTGATTCATAGTACTGAAAAGTGCGGGTGCTTACGTGCTTTTGATGTATGAGTTGTGATCCATTGTTTTGTATGGTGTCGTGATATGTGAGGTGTGTGTTGCTGCTGATGATGTTGTTGGTGTTGCTGCCCCCTGGACATATTAGAGGAAACAAAGATTCCAGCTGGACTGTGCAGCAGTACAATAATGACGACATTTTCGAGCGATATGGTTGTTTAGCGACATGAAGAGGTACCGTAGACAAAGGAGAGCTTTCGCGCGAGGAAAAGTGGTATCCGCGTATTCCACTGTTAGGAGGCGTGGCTGAAGTTTACTGCACTGAGCTGGATATAATCAACTGCTGCTTCAGCGGGAAAATATCTCCCTTGTGAGAACAAGTGAGACTAATATGAAAATATGACACAACTATTACTGATATTACACCGAGTTATTTCTCATATACGAAAGCAAATAATTGACAATTATCGGATTAGTGTGGAATTATGAGGGAGCTGCAAAAATGTAGATGTATATAAAAATAACGAGAACACAATGGACGGATAAAAAGATTAATAAAGATATCTTGAAAGATGTTACTTGTATCTGACGAAGACAGTCCACATTCTTGAGGCACGTCATGAGAAGGGGAAAGTTGGAGTTTATCGTGAACGGGAAAGCCGAAGGACGGAAAAGTACGGGGATACGGAGAGAGAAGATGCTGGACAGTTTGCATCATAACATGGAAGAACATCGGTATCAGAAACGATTGGCAGCACACGAGACAGAAAGCTGTGGACAGAATGGTTAACAAAGCCAAGCAGTGTGGACTATAACAAGAAGAAGACGTCGTGGATGGCCTAAACCGATTTACCCCGAAGGAAGAAACAGTGATAAAAGGATCAGTATACAATAGGGGTCAAGTGGACTGGTTGCTATCGTTACTTGACTATCAGAATCATCGTTCATCAGAATGTATATGGAGGTAGACCGACTAACTGCATCCAGAGAACGAAGCAGAGCAATATAATGACGCACCATTGTGCAAGGTGTAGCATGCATGTAGCAGCCTGAATGGTGTCTTGTTAGTTATGTTTAAAGTTGCCTTTTGATGAATTGGTTTGCTAGCCATAGACATACTTCTTTACCAGTATAGGTCCAGTATCCACGTCTAGGCCAGTTTTGGGGGTTATATCACATCCCAAATCTGGAGGATGTCGAAAGCTAATGGGTTAAGGAAAAGCTCCACGAATGGCATCTCTCTCTCTCTCTCGCTCTCACGCACACACACACACGCGCGCGCGCGCGCACACACACACACATACACGCGCACACACACGCCGTATACTTCTTATCAACTACAACGTGAAGCGTACACAAGACTTACTAATGGAGATGGAGTGTCCACACATAATATGGTGTGGCATATAGAAATGGAGTGTCCACACATAATATGGTGTGGCATATAGAGATGGAGTGTCCACACATAATATGGTGTGGCATATAGAGATGGAGTGTCCACACATAATATGGTGTGGCATATAGAGATGGAGTGTCCACACATAATATGGTGTCGCATATAGAGATGGAGTGTCCACACATAATATGGTGTGGCATATAGAGATGGAGTGTCCACACATAATATGGTGTGGCATATAGAGATGTAATGTAAAGACTTACTAATGGAGATGGAGTGTCCACACATAATATGGTGTGGCATATAGAGATGTAATGTAAAGACTTACTAATGGAGATGGAGTGTCCACACATAATATGGTGTGGCATATAGAGATGTAATGTAAAGACTTACTAATCGAGATGGAGTGTCCACACATAATATGGTGTGGCATATAGAGATGTAATGCCCGGCTGGAAACCAGACTGAAAAATTAGGGTGGCGAGTAGACGTGTAGGAGAAAGAAAACGGTTTCAATGGAAGGATAAGGTGGAGAGATGGAATCGAAAGAAGTATTTTTAAAAATGTATTCCTTTAGTGAATGTAAACACAGACGCCATAAACAATATGTTGCCCGATTGGCATATTTCGCTGCATCTTGTCGTCAAAACTGCAGAGTTTTATATCATATGAACTGAAAAAATTAATTATACTCTGGCTGAAACAATTAAAACTCATAGACACTTTTATTGTTAGAATATGGAGCATGTGTTATCCCGACGGTAATCGCAAGTTTGAAACGAAATCTAACGGTCTGCACAAAATTGATTGATTGATTGGTTGATTTAGGAATCGACATCACAGCATTCGGGGCATTCCCATAAGTACTCCGTCCCCATCCTCAGCAGCCAGCGAAGAGTTCCAACACTAATAGTACCAGTAGCAATCTGATTATATGTCCGTCTCGCCTTTCCTCTGAGCGTTGAGCGTCGACCAGATCCCTTCGTCACTCCTCGTTGTCTCATTCTTGCCAGACCATGGTAATCCATTTGCTCCTCCGAGGTGTGCATGTGCTCCCACAAAATTGATTGAAACTGCTTAACTGACAACAAACAAAGGTGATATCAATTGGGAGGTTTGTCTATAGGAATGGCGTGAAGACAAACTAACCATTTTCTGTAAAAGTAAAAGAACCCTTTCATAAGCTTTAACGCGCATAAGGCATATGGTGCTAAACCCATAATTTTTTTATAGAACAATCAGAAATCGAGGGGTGATGAGGTCAATATCACGCCGACAGAATTCACTTCCCAAGACATTTCCTGGTGCCTATTTTAATCTGCGCAGACATGGGATCCAATGTCCACTTTAAAAAGCCTCCTTGACCCCGCAAATTTGAGCCTACGACCACCAGGCCGGCAGGCAAGCGCTTAGCCTCTATGCAACCGCGGCCACAGTTGACAGATACTGGGATATAAGAGTTACGCAATAAATCTTCCAACAAACGGTAAACTAACACTCTTAGAATGATTGTTGATGAACTACTGCAATACTCCAGACACTTCTACATTCACGACAATGCTTGTCCACACACTCGCATGAACACGTGCAATAATTTCAGATTTGTTTGCATCTGAAATCAATCATCTTCTATCGAGAATATTTGCCAGCATGTGGCCCAAAACTACTTAGCTGATAAAGCCCAGGCAAGTATACATAGAAAACGGCCGAATACCCGCTAGAGCTTGCGGGTATAATGAATCCAACAGGACACAGATCTGTGTATAGATCTGTTCTTATTTCGTTTCTCTTCGCATGCCAAGGTCAAATGTTAACTGTATTGTTTAGAGATGCGAGATAACAAAAGAAGGGAAAATACTTAATCAAGTTGATTAATTTAAATACCTGGGGGAAATTATAACATCAGATGGAAGATGCACGACATAGGTTAGGCTCAGAAAAGGTCAAGCAAAATTTGCATTCCAGAAAATGAAAAGTATCTTATACAATAAGTCACTAACATTAAATGTAAGAATGCGTGTGCTGAGTTGTTATATAGAACCGGTTTTGTTGTATGGCAGCGAATCATGGAACGTTAATGAAATGAACAATTAGGAACAGCTTGGAAGCAACGGAGATGTTGTTCTTGATACGAATGTTACGAATACTTTGGACTGCCAGAGTAACAAACAATGGTTGTCTGGGAGTGGCTAACGAAACCAGGATATTCTATTTAACTATAAGGAAGAGGCCAACAGCATTCTTTGGTCGTGTGGTGAGAACAGAAGCATTGCAGAATACTGTGACAACTGGAAATATGGGTGGGAAAAGAAGCAGAGGTTGATCAACAGAAATGATGCTGGATGGACTGAGAAAAGGGCTGGAGAGATATCACCAGCAGAGTTGATCCGGAGAATCAAGGACTGAGATCTGTGGAAAGACAAGAACGCCTAAGCCAGCTGGTAAGGTACACGATGATAATGTTTTCGATGTTAATGATGAGTTTCCTTTATATGCTGGCTTCTTTCAGGCGCCCTCTCTGAAAGGGGTAATGAATGCCAATTGTTATCCCGCATACCGTAATCGAAAGTTTGCCAAGATATAAACAGCCAAAATATGTTGTGGTTGACTGCGACGTCATGTAAAGGATATGTAACCAACTTCCTTTCAGGTGTCTTCACTGTCCAGTTTGCCTGTATTAGAAACAATGAGTCTCACAAGCTAAATTTTTACTAGCAAAGTCCAGTTTGTTTTCTCTATCTGATGTAACCATTGTATGTGTCGCGTGGGACCAACAAAGAAAATGACACCAATAAAAGAATGTGGGACCAACCAGAAAAAGTGTGAAACTAACTGTATTCATGTGTGTCCGTGAGTGCAGGCATACAATATAAGTTATACACACAAAGTTGTCTCGTTGCGAATTTGAATACTGAAAATATCTTCGTTATTCAAATAGGGTTTATGTTCCAATTGTTTCCCCTTCTCATGACGCGGTCATAAAATACTAAGTATCATTCTTGTGTTCACAATAAACTTCCCTTTGCTATTTTTTTTTCTTTTCAAAATGGCACCGATAACGCAGGTGACTGCTACCCTACTAATAGAGGAGATAATGCAACCTAGTTAGTCACTGGAGAGCTCCACAAACAAAATATCCACACATAACGGAACGTTTTCCAAAGAAAAAACAACGCGGAACAAACATACTTAAATCATATGGTATTCATTAATAAAAGGGGATTGCTGCTGTCGAGCTTTCACGGGAGACCGAATTAAAGCACAAGGGATGACTGAGAAGCTCGACGGATGAAAATACACACACACATATACAGGCGGACGTTTCCACCGCAGTCTATCTTTATCAATGGAATAACAAATACAAAACAATTAAAAATATATAGCAACAGAGAGGAGTACTTCCCCAAACTATGTCTATCTTGCAATAGGCTACCTTCGCCATGGCGATTCTTGTTCTAATCTCTTCAAGGCATCTCCCATCAGATGTTATGACTATACCGAGATAAGTACAGATTCACTTGTTTAAGAATATTCGCATTTACTTGTATATTACATTGTGGTCATAACGGAGATGCCGCATTCTAAATAAAACAGCAGTAATGCACAAGTGCTGTGATATTGCGTATGCATTTGTCGTGCTCTCTAGTAATTTTTCGTCAATGGGGAGTCTCTGTGACGAAATGGTTACAGACGCTTGCCTCGCTGCTCCGAAGGTTGTGCCTTCGATTCCACTACGACAAAAGTACAATTTTCTAGGATACTGGGGGTCGTCTCTGGAGCTACGGGTTTCGTGCTTTGTGCGATATCTTCGGCATGCTTCCCTGAAGAAATATGCTGAGACGTAATGAAGTCGATTCTCTTGCTATTTAAACCCTTTCTTTAAATATATGTTGCGTCCATCTTTTATTTGTTTCTTAGCCTCTGCCAAGCATCTTCACTACTCATTTTGGCCGTCTATAACTTGTTGTAACATTTAACAATATGACCTTTGGTTATAAAAACATTCTTCAGTAAAACACAATTCCGCTTGCAAGTTCTTTGAGTTGTATCCTATGATGTGACATATGTTACCAAACATAAACGACAATCAGCCATATTACCCACACAACACGATAGGCAAAACTTACCGTCGTTGAGAAATGATAACCTGAAGCTCTCCATGGCCATCTTGGGGGTGACAATAGTTTTGGGACGTCTGCGAACCGTGCCAGTTTCATCAGAATCCAGACCCTGCAAAGAGAACACAATTTCTACTATCAGTTTCCAGTGTTTGAATTGAGGTTTTTGGGGTAACCTGATGACACGTTAAACACTTAGAACCCAAACTTCACTGGTTGATTTACGGCTTCCTGATAATTTTCAGCGGAATTTTACAGACAGATTGCGTGACTCAAGCACTGTAACATGAATGTCATTGCGCAGAAACCTGTAGGAATTTCTAGAAGGCTATTTTTGTTCGACCGCACATGGATCGGCTTTCCCCAGTCTCATACTTGTACAACCGATGTAGTTAAAGTTAGTTGTACGTATCTTACAGCACGTAGCAGTCAAAACTTGTCAAAACTAGCATTTTTGGTTGTCCGTGATTTACTAGGCAATTTGACATTGATTTATGAACGACCGACGTCCTTACCATTGTGAAAATTATCGTAAGGTGGCCTGCTTCCAAATCGTGTACGGCTGATGTTCGAATCCAGTATGCGGGATTGTTAAACAGTGTTTATTAGCACTAAATCACAGACTCAGGTTGTACAAAGGATACCAGATATTTGTATAGTAAGACATAGATGTGAGGAACGGAAAAGTCACTTAACCTCATGCTGCTTAGCATAATGGAAGTCCTGTCACGTCACATTGTGACGTAAATGCCGTTACTGTTTCAATGCTGTTTGTCTATTTCGTTATATACCTCTGCACTAACTCAAGTTACATTCAGTTTCAACTTTGAATGTACCAGCATTTCACGTAAGATTTTATACCACCTCGCAATAGAATGAACACTATCACTTGTTACAGTATGGAAGCACGGAATGAACACTATCACCTGTTACAGTATGGGAGCATAGAATGAACACTATCACTTGTTACAATATGGAAGCATTTAATGAACACTATCACTTGTTACAGTATGGGAGCATAGAATAAACACTATCACTTGTTACAGTATGGAAGCATAGAATGAACACTATCACTTGCTACAGTATGGGAGCACAGAATGAACACTAACACTTGTTACAGTATGGAAGCATAGAATAAACACCATCACTTGTTACAGTATGGAAGCAATCACCCTCTTTCCTTAACAACAGCGTGAAGACACTTTGCAACACCTATAGCACACTTGTATAATGTCCTGTCCTGTCATATATGCTCCATGCTTTTCTAGTTCCTAATGCCTTCATCCCAAAGATTTGAGTAAAGAAGACACAAACAACAGATCTCTCAAGTGCTGCCTGGCATCTCGTCGGGTGCCTACTACAGGGTTAAATTTAATAAGACGTGAATGAACACATGAATTATTTGCTGAAATACATAACACACAGTCACTGGTGGAGTGATACTAGTGGAATGTAATGCATGTATTACCACGGCAATCACAGGTTCACTAGCAAGTCTTAAGAATGACGATCATAAACATAACTTTACAATCAATACATTTCCGTAGTCTCAACCGTAGTCCCTATCACATCGTACTGTTGGTGCTAGTTAGTTCTCGCACTAACCAGTGTACCCACATAGCCAGGCCACGTATGTCAATTCTAGTATATTAAACTGGGGAAGACCTCGCCTATCAGACAAATAGTGAAAACGGTTGAATATAGTACCAATATCCTTTCCTTGGTTTGACAGGGTATCTTGGAAGCCGAAAAGTACAACAATAACAACAGCTAGCTTTATACCTCCGGTGAACCCGTGTGAGGGCTCAATAATGCACAATTATATTTGATGCACCATGAACAATTAAAATAATATAAATTAATTAATATAGCGAGGAAATCAATTCGGGAACCCTTTGGGGCACTACACAATTCATAAATAAACACACATAGTTTTGTCTGGCGCTCACAGAAGGAGAAGGAAGTTAGTTTAGATTAGAGGACGCACTAGACAACATAGAATCCCGATTGTTGACTATATGTAGCTTTCAAATGTTATGTTGTCTAGTGCACCCTCTAACCTCTACTTCCTTCTTCTCCTTCTATGATCTCCAAACAATACTATGTGTGTTTATTTATGGATAATATAGCGAGGAGTGACAAATAAGGAAAGAGCAGCTCGTCGTAACAATATAATAGGTTGTAAAACAAGGCACCTGCTCTAGCACACGATAGTGGTCGAATTGGGTAATTATGTATTCACACAGATAAACGCCTTATAGATTTATCCAGAAAAGTAATTGAAACTGTAGAGCGTTCGAGATAAATGAGTAGATTTTAAGCATAAGAACTTCACAAACACATGTGCATTGGCGGTAACATGGTTAAAAACAAAACAGAACGTAACGTTTAATCATCTATACCGTAAACACCTAATCAAGCAGAAATTGGTATGAAGAAGATACTATTTTTTTACATTCACGTATTATATAACGAGTTATGTTTTTTTTTACCGCGCAAGGAAGGAGTGCATATAAGTCCCATCTCAGTGATTCCAAAACGTTTTCGGATGGCATCCGTGTTGTCTCCTAAACCACATCACTAGCGCTCAATATCTCTCTCTCTCTCTCTCTCTCTCTCTCTCTCTCTCTCTCTCTCTCTCTCTCTCTCTCTCTCACACACACACACACACACACACACACACACTCACACACAAACACACTTTCTGGGTATAAAATTTACTGCAAATGCAAGATTTTACCGCCGTCCTCCGACTCTGCCCGCCTCCACCAAGGGGGCGTGTACCGCCAATATTGGGAACTGCTGTAACATATCCAACATCTGGCAAGCCTATTAGCCCGGCAAGCTCGTGAGTTTAAATATACACCGGAGATCTGCGGCTTTCAGCTGTGCCCATGAACACAAATGCATCAACGTACTTTTACACTCACTTTTTTTCTGCACGCGTTATAACTTTCACAAAACTACCCAGCCTTGCCCATGAACGTTTCTGTGTTACGTATTATTACCAACGAGAGTTAAGCTTACCTTTTCCAGCAGATCGGCTTCCAGAAGTAAACGAAGTAGAGCTTTACTATGATACATTATTAGGTATAAATAATGCGCAGTATGGTCAGAAAATCGAATGAAATGAAGTGTGCATGAAACAACAACAGGATTATGCCAGGCCCGTGTGCCTTTACCCTATTTAAAATACAATGATATAAAAGTAACAGAAGCACATACATCCAGTCAAGCTCACCCAGAGGTCGAATCTAAACCAATGATGGGGAGCCAACACAATTTACTGAGTGAAGTACTCTTTGCTGATATAGTATACCGCCCGTGTGTTTCCATGGCCCATGAGGAAAGCAGAGAAGAGTAACACTGCAGCCAGCCACGCATATTGGAAGAGGCGACTAAGAAGGGTTGGTATGGGAGTAGCTACTCGATCCGTAGAAAAATTTAGCTGCAAAATACAAATGAACGCATCTAAAGAAGAGAAAAGAAATAATACCCAGCCAACCATGATGAAAGGAGGCTCTTCTCCTAGAAGAAGTATGCCGAAATATGGAGAAAGCCGTATGGTGTCTGGATCCTTTCAACTTGGAAAATCTCCCAAACTGGCAACTGGAATTGTATAACTCCGTGGGCATAGTAGCAGAAAAGATACGATGGCGTGGCGTGAGTCGATTGAGAGTCTATGCTCCAACTGAGGATAACAGGCAGAAGGAAGCAGAGGAGGAGAAGGTATAGTACACGGTGACGGAAAGAAACGGCACATCATGTAAATGCATTATCGATAAGTAGATCTTGAGAAAAATATCACATGAAGATCAACATGTGAAACAACACGAAACCATGAACACACGCAGATCATCAACCTCACTTCACATACACACACTCATGCACATGTGTGTGTGTGTGGTGTGTGTGTGTGGTGTGTGTGGTGTATGTGTGTGGTGTGTGTGTGTGTGTGAGAGAGAGAGAGAGAGAGAGAGAGAGAGAGAGAGAGAGCGAGACAGAGCGAGCATGTAGGTGTGTGCGTGTGTGTGTATAAAACCACACTAAATCAGATTTCAGAAGTATTAGGTGACATTTTCACAGAACAGGAAACAGTTGTTACAGAGACAGAAACAAGACGTTAAAAGACGGACGGTCCCAATGACTATAGCAAACATCCTCAGATCAGTACAGGGCGAATGATTACATAATTACATGCACACGCGCGCTTCTCTATCAACAATCTGCCACCAATGCAAAATGTGGATAGTGTTAAGTGTTACAGGTTACCGGTGAGAGGAAACACTTCATTGTATCGGGCTGTATCCACTCTGGCTCGGGCTCTCTTTGTGGAAGAAAAAGCAGCTTGCCGACAGCATCGCACAAAGTACAAACTCCGTAGCTCTAGCGATGACCGCCTGTGATCTCGGGAAACATTGAACTCGTGATCTGAACGACGCAGTCCGAAGTCAAACCCATGACCTTCACAGCGTGAGGCAGACGGTTTGACCACTTGGCCACGGAGCCCTCCAACGTGGGTAGTGTGTATATCACAATTAAGGACATTGATTACATGATAAATACGAGAAGAGGCACAATTAGATATGTTGAAATCAGAAATAAGACACGACTCCGCGCATTGAATTTATAGACAACAAACAGACGGACATCTGGTGAGAACGAAGCCCAATGAACTTTCGTCTTGTGCCTACAACGCACAGGCTCTCGCCGGCTCTAAATTGTAAAGCTTGAAGAAGGCCACAAATCAGATGGATCCAATGATCAAAAGAAGTGCACCATTGAAAACCTTGAGTGGAGAAATCATCACTGATAAGAAACAGAGATGGGTAGAGCACTATTTAGAGCTTTATTCAAGTGAGACCAAACTAGCGGATGATGCCCTCAATGCCATAGAGGCTCTACCAACTCTTGACCACCTGGACACACTTCCCACCATAGCAGAAGTGTGCTATAAATGAACTTGCATTTGGCAAGGCTCCAGGTAAGGACTGGATTCCAATAGAAGTTATCAGGAGTGGGCAAACACACTCATTCTACAGATCCACCAGCTAATAGAACTATGCTGGCGAGAAGGACAAATCCCACAGGATTTCAAAGATTCAAGCATCATAACACTGTACAAGAATAAAGGCGATCGGAGTGACTGTAACAATTATAGGGTATGTTACTTCTGTGTATTGTAGGGAAAGTATTTGCCAGAATTGTTCTGAGTAGACTTCAAGTCCTGCGAGATCAACTCTAACCCGAATCACAGTGCGGTTTCCGAGAGAACCGGTCTACCATTGATATGATATTCTCATGCGACAAATGCAAGACATATGCCGGGAACAAAATCAACCACTATTTATTGCCTTCATCGACCTCACAAAGGTATTTGGTCTGGTCAGTCGTGAGGGTCTGTTCAAGACACTAAAGAAGATTGGTTGCCCACCAACTCTTCTGTCCATTGTGGAACCGTTCCACACAGGTATGAAGGGTATAATCAAGTTTGATGGTGCAACTTCTGAAGAGTTTGACATCAAGAGTGGAGTTAAGCAAGGTTGTGTACTATCCCCCACCCTCTTTAGAATATACTTTTTTCACTTCAACTGAAATATATCTTTCGTGATCAGGATGCCGGTATATATATTCACTCACGCTCAGATGGCGGCCTCTACAATGCTCAGAGATCGAAGGCCATGAACAAAATTAGGAGGGTACTTATCAAAGAGTTGCTTTTTGCAGATGATGCTGCAATTACGACCCACTCTGAGGAAGAATTACAACGTCTACTATCTGCATTCTCCAATGTTTGTTCTGAATTTGGTTAAACAATTAGCAAAAAGAAGACACAGATTATGTCACAAGGTGCACATCGGGTACCATCAATCTTTATTGACATGCCGAACTAGAGATAGTAGACCATTTTGCATATCTAGGATCAGTGGTAAATAGCAGAATATCCCTAGATCAGGAAATCAACATCAGGATTGGTAAGGTAGCAACAACAATGAACAGGTTAACAAAAAGAGTGTGGGAGAACAAGAATTTTACTGCCAAAACAAAAGTCCTTGTCTACCAAGTCTGTGCCCTTAGTACTCTTCTTTATGGCAGTGAAACCTGGTTAACTTACTCACATCAAAAGAAACGTTTAAACAGCTTTCATATGCGGTGTCTGCAGAGAATACTTGGTATTAAGAGGCAAGACAAAATCACAAATACTGAAGTACTGGAAAGATCAGGTTGTGTGACGGTGTGTTTCGTGCTCAGTCTTTGTAGACTTAGATGGATAGGATACGTTAGGAGGATGGATGATGGTAAAATACCAAAGGACATCTTTTTGGGTGAGTTACAGATGTGTAGGAGATCTCAGGGTCGGCCTCTACTTCGATACAAAGATGTGTGAAATCGGGACATGATTGATACAGGCATTGATATTGCACATTCGGAGCAAGTCGCCACTGAACGTGTTGCATGGAGGGCAACTATCAGAAACGGGATAAAGACAAAGGAGAAAATGATTGCAGATAAAGCACACACCGAGCATGTGAGACGTAAGATGGTGCATGGTGGTGGAAATGACCATGTTTACACATGCATCCACTGTAGACGAACATTTACAGCGCGAATTGGCCTTATCAGCCACATTCGCTACCGCCATGAGTTGTAGTTATTATGCCCTTTTGAAGCACAATGTACCAAACTATCGTCTGTCGAGACGGCAAGGTGCCAATGAAGGCCTTAGTGCACGGGGGAATAGGTAGGTGATCAGTGTTGCCATCCCGTAGCAAACATTGATAGCGTTTATCGAACCCTTGTCCAACCTCGCTCATGTCATTGTCAGCATAACGCACTAACCGTTACACAAACGCGCCCCCTTATCAAAGGTATACCTACACAAAAACACATTCAACACAGTCCAAGCGACACGTTTATCTCAAGATCAAACACTACAACTTTCCCATCAAGTTGACAGAAAATGTGAACAGAAATTATTGGTTTATATGAAGACAAACAGAAAGAGAAAACTAAACGCACAATGCGTGTTTCTCACAATGTTAACTTCATGTGTCTTTCCTCCGAACACTTATTTGAAGCATTTTCCCTAGCATCGAATTATGTAATTATGTCAACTCTCTCTCTCTCTCTCTCTCTCTCTCTCTCTCTCTCTCTCTCTCTCTCTCTCTCTCTCTCTCTCTCTCTCTCTCTCTCCCCCTATACCCATCACCTCTGTGAATAGGTTTCCATCCATAAGTGTCCGCGGAAGTTATTATTTGTGGACTGCTTTATTTTATTGTAATGTTCAGATAACTGTCAGTGACTTAGACTACTCCAGTTTCCAACTAACTATACTGAACTTGTTATCCCTTTTAGGCACACTCTGTGGATATGTCAAATCGCCCCTAGTTGCCTGCTACTTTCTTAGCATGTAATGATAATGTCGCCTGAAGATGTAGGAAGAAGAGGAAGTTATCCGTTTTAAGCTCCTTGACAACGACTTTGGTTGACAAGTCTGTTTTGTATCAGTTTGTGTCTTTCGCGTGTCGAGTTTCTCAGTCACATTTCGCGCCCATCCCCGTCACTACGTGTATATCTTTACTTCAGTCGGCACTGCCATCTAGTACCTGACCATATGAATGTGAAGAATGTTTCAGTGGCTGACAGCCCCCGTGCCGGTTTGGACATCATTCACTCAGACAAACCAGATAGACCCAGACAGTCCAATCTCCTTATGACATGTTTCCGGTTTAGCCCTTTCTCTTAGCAGACAGTTCGGTCTGTACCGTCCTGGGTGTCAGAATTCCCGGCTTTTGGATTTCTCATACTTCAGATCGGGAACAGCGGTAGTGTAATGGCTAGCAATAATTATCCTCCGGGCGGTGGTCATGTGATTGCATCCTCATCTAGGCGGATTTTTCCTAATTTGACCGCGGCGCCCTGGTCGACCCAGATTAAATGGATACCAGAAAATGTTCTGGATAGTAAAGGATGTCAGTGTGGTATTGGCATAGAATGCCTACTGGTCCTTCAATATACTGGGTTGACACAAAATACTCTACATCTCAAGCGTATAAATGGGTCATTCACACTTCACATAGGAAACCGTGGTGGCTTCGTGTTTAATGTGCTTGCTTCCATCGACGATGAACTGTATTTTTAGTGAAGGACTGTTTGTGTTGGCATAATGGCGGCGGCATTAGGCACAGTGTAACTGTGCGGACTGTTGGCCTGTTGGTTTGTCGAGACTCCTGTCTGTTCCACTTTTCACGTGGGGCAGTGAGGAACATTTCGTGTGATGTTCACTGGCACAGGAACGGAGCATAAAAGGAACGACACGTCGCCGTGAAGTTGGAACCGCAACTAACGACTAACTAACTAATGTGCTTGCTTACGAACAGTGGTTAGGATTTCATCGATAGCAGAGGATAAGTGAGGCTCTGTGGTCGGACACGCCTCGTGAAATTGATGCCGAACATTTCTCTAGAAATTATCTGCGAAGAAAAGGCTTACAATCTCCCATTCTCCCTATTGTTTCTGTCTTTCTTACTCCTTTTTTCTTTTCAAATCCGCCAGCTTGGATAAGCGCCTGCATGCGTTCGCGTGTTTGTTTGGATACACGTGTGTGTGTGTGTGTGTGTGTGTGTGTGTGTGTGTGTGCGCGCGCGCGCGTCATTAGATAATGAATGTGATCTCAGAGTGTTGTTACCATAGTTTTTTCTTTTTCTTTTGCGAGAAGAACTACGCAAACATTGAACATTATATACATGGCTGGCGATAATTTCACGTGCTCCATATTCCCCTGAATGAAGTCAGCACTGTTAATGGAATGAAACTAATACTGCAGCAGATTATGCCTAGAGATAAACTAAAAACATGTCTCGGAGAAATTCACGTTGCCAGCGGCAACACCGCGAGCAGCATACGGTCCTGCACATGCTCACATACTTGGGATTCAATCAGAAAGATGTGGCTTCTCCCCTGTTATTTTATTTACCAAACTGCAATTGTTTGGTTATAAAGTTTCCTGCTGAGAATCATTCCTGTGTTCTTATACAAAGAGATGAACAGGCCGTGAAATAACAGAAAGCGCGCACAAGTATGATGAAGGGAGAGGCGGGGAATACAAACAAAAGGGAAATAGAATAGGAAAATGAGTGCATGATAAAAGTGAGAAAGTAGAAAGAAGAAGAAAAGGTAGAAAATTAAATAAAGGTGGAGAAAGAATAAGAAACACTATTAAAGGAAGACGAGGTGTCGGAAGACTTACAGGAAGGAGCAGACGGATATTTTGAAAGAAAAGGAAGAAAAGGTAATGGATTAACACAGATCAAGTATGACATATTATACTAAAACAAACAAATGACGGAAAGAAGCACACTGAGAACATGAAGACTAGGTAGATATTATGAATGTAAGTGAATACAGGTTAAGTCAACTAACAAATAGCTGCAAGATAAACAGTTTTGTTTCACACAGAGAAACGGACAGACAATGAACTCTAATCAAAATAATACATACAGCAAAATTCAAGAAAAATAAGTTAGACAGACAACAAAACACACGGTATTCTCAACGTTGCCTATTGTCTTAACTTACCAATGCACTCTGCATGCCTGTGAACACCGAGTAATTGTTAATTGACGAAACGCTGCAATCTAATTCTAACATTCTGATGGCTGTCCTAAGAAATGACGTGACCACTAAAGGACATCACAGAAAAGCAAAGAGGCTTTAAAAAAGACCCGCCATCTGGGCTGCAATAATAAACTTTAGATGTAGTCACCTACATAAGCCAGCCAAACAAAAAACTGCCGTATAAATGTTTTATGTCAATTCTCCACAAGGTCTTATGCCCAACATCCTTAAAACATCCATTCCTGGTAGCTTACACCACAGAGCAAGTCCGGAGACAAAGAATCCTGCAGCCTACAGGTAATTATTCTCCACGCGAAACGTGCACCACTTGGTTAAAAGCTTTTAAATTAATTACATCCATGGCTGAAATATAGTTAATAGAAGTGCTAACGCCACTAAGGCATGCAAACGTCCCAATCACATTAATTACTTCGTTAACAGCAATAAGCCTGATTTCACCACAGTCAAAGAAACCAACACAAGACATATCAGCACGGCATGTGATATGACAACGACTGTCTGCCAAAAAGACATGGTTACGGTTAAAGATCGTTTGACCTGGCAAATGTCACGTAGTGTGCAGTTTTTAAATTTTTATCTCCGAAAGATAAACATCTTTATCTTACCCGGAATTAGGACGAGCGACCACAATTATACGAGAGAAATATTGTAACTGATAAGTCATCCGTTATTCAGCCACAGAAAAATAGAAGAAACAAAAACATAAACTGTTAACCCCCCAAAAAAGTGTGGATAACAGTGTACATAGTGATGACGACTTCGCGTGTTCACTTCATAAAGAATGTTAACTATATTAATCTAATCATCGCTGAAACATGGTGCAGTTTTAGTTTGATAGCCCAAGCCGCGATAAACCTTTACGCTGTACCGAACTTCACAAATCTGAAAGTAATATATGTATCAGCGAACAAGGAGCAAATATATTAATGCCCGAAGCAAATCACAGGCAGATTTACAAGAAACCCCGCTTTACAACTGGTGTCATGGAAAGAATGTAGGACAAGTGCTGGAGCAATGATTTAATGATAACGTCAAGTTATGCAGGTCAGGAGAATAATGGGTCTAACCATGTCAACAGGAAACCCCATCTTGAGTCGGTCCAAGGACTGTAGTCTCGTTTCAGGAAAGTTTTAAAAAAAAAATGTCTGAAAATGTGACATCTTGACAGCAAAAGGGTACGCGTGTCGGGGAAAGTGCGTGCCCTTTTCATTTAGAAAAAAATAGCAGCGCGCGCGCGTGTGCGTGTGGGGAGGGGGGGGGGGGTGTTAAGGAGTGGGTCACCCTACGCATTGCCATGAGCCGATCTCCCACCCCCTCCCCCCCCCCCCCCCCCAATTGCTAACCGACGGAGGAGATTGAAAGACTAATGAACAGTTTAAAATGTGCAATGACAATACAACCAATCAATTCATGATACAGTCGTTTTTTTTTAAAACTACATTTCTTTCTTTCATTAACTGAAACAATACGGAGCCTGTTAGCATGCTGGGATGGTGTTTGTTAAGGTCGTTTCGGTTATCAGCATGTGTTCCGTGAAGACAATGTGGTGTTTGTTAATATCGCTTTGGGTAACTGCTGCTTTCCTTAAAGACAATCTGGTGCCTCCCGTGTTGTGCCCATAAACGTGATTAAACGTGACTTTTGCACGCGGATTAACTCTTCCTATTACCAATGTCCCTCGCCATCAGGCGAACCCACTCCGACTTCAGAGGTATTTGTAATTTACCTCCCCAGATCAAGGACGAGATGTTTCAGAACGAGCGATCTTATCCATTCGGCCATGCCGACCTCTTTTTCCTATGTTACCTAACTTAGACAAACATCACACACTGCAATACCATTACATCCGCCAAGCTGAGTAGCCAGATTGCCTCATGGACTATAAGTACGATCACAATTAATTACACATTAACTAGTTACAACCGTACTCACTTTTCCAATTAACGGAGCTTTCATATAGCTTATAATTTACAATTGATTTTCTAAGCGATCAGTCTTAGAGCCTCATGTCAAATGTTGCTATTATTCATACTTGAAACCCAGTGTTGGTACCAGTCGCGCACTGGCCTGCGTGTCAGCAGCTTGCCTGGTGTCATGTGGGATCTGTGGGAAGCTAATAAACGTGGGTGGCCCCGCTGTATACTAGACAATATTAATTAATGTCTCTCTAGCCCTGGCAACCAATATTTTTAGACACAGTACGTCACTGTTTGGAACTAACTAATTAACTTACGGCATAAGAATTAATTTATTTACATTTGTCCGACCACGGGGCCTCTATATAATTTTAGCTGTAGTTTGTCTGTTCTCAATGTATGTATTTTTGGGGTAGCAATTCACAACTACCAATGGGTGACAGCATATTTAACATTCTATTTCCAACTAGATGAACTATATCGCCGCCCACGGTCTGTGTTGGTTAATGGCCGTAGTAGCGAAGTGGTTAGCGCGTTAGCCTGCCGGCCAGGTGGTCATTGTGTTTGAATCCCCATAGATGTCACTTGTTTAAATTCCAGAGAGAAGGTTGGACTCAACAAGCACATCTATAAAACTGATTATCTGTTGGGGTTATTGCCTGACTTTGGTCTACACTCCTCTCTCCTGTCTTCCCTTCCATATATCTACTTCTGTCACTCTCTCTATTATTCTCTCAACACATACTCCGACAACATTTCCCTTTAACATATAATAAAAGATTTATTAATAAAGAAAACTATGTCCGGTGTGTGTATGGATATTGTCTATGTAGTTGCTATTGTATTCTATGGTTGTGGACAGAATGAACTCAGAATGTCTATCAGCTGTATCTTCTCGCCAGTCATTCTTCACGATTACAGGACATCACATCAAACAGGACAGAGCTCACCCGGGATGATCCGTAGGCTTGAATCTGATGGTAAATCCGTTAGTGAAATGAAAACAAACTGTTCACCCCTGATTCACCGTATTGCTATAAAAGTCCCGTAAGTTTATGACTGTGCCCAAATCGGTTTCATGCTATTAATTATCCATCATCAAAAACAGAAAACACCACATTGTCAATGTTCTTCCTATTGTCTATTATGATTATCACTATTGTCTTTGTCTATTCCTTCTACCCTATGTAGGCACGTCGTATGTAGGTTGAAGTCTCTGCTTCCCCCACCTTAACATCTTTTTCTGTTTAGGAGCCCCGTGGTATATGCGTGTTAGCATACAGTCTTCTGTATTTTTCTTGATGTTAGTATTTGTTCATCTGAACGAACTATTTAGGTTCTTTCTGGATCTAAGTATGTACTTTGTTGGTTCACGTAGAGGAGGTTTTTCTTTCTTCTCTAATGTCCCTAGAAACTGGGAACCTGTGGATGAATATAACAAGTCGAGTGGTAAGCGTCCGCCCCTTACTCCTAACTTATGCAAGTGTCCTTCTCCAGCCATAATGACAAGGCTTTCGAAGTCACCATCCGCATAAGACATAAGAATTCACCTCAGTCTAAAACACCCACTAATAATATGTAATGATAAAGGTAATACACGCTCATCTATATTCCTATTCTAAAACGATATTTTAATATACCTTATACACATCGATGTTCCTATAGAGAATTAATGTAGATCCACGAATCGAAATTAATCCTCAGCCAAGCACTTTATCCCATTATAAAGGAGGATATTTCTTTTCATTACAGGACACATAATTCTATCTTTCCGTCCAGTTGGGGAACACACACTAAACTGACACAAAGACGTGGCCACTCTTTTTAGATCATCTTTGTCCCATCGTCCTTGACATTGCTGGACAAAGCAAATTCAGACTTCATTATCCCTGGTCAGTGGAAAATTCCAGATCTGGGCTTTTCCGTATATCCCTACCTCCAGAACGCAATAGACTGATCCATGATACTGTCTGTCTTTGTAGCAAACTAATTTTTCCACTCTCCCGGTCACCTGTATTGTAGTCGACTCTCCCGCCTTGACCTATATACATATGCGCTGGTCAATCCGTTGTGTTTTATCCTTCTGTTTCATTAACCCTTCTACTCCCTGGGTATTCGATGCATACAGTCGTCGATCTGGGATTCACTAACATGCAGCATTTCATGACATAGGCCCCCTCTTAAGAGATTAGACCGCGTCGAATCTTTCTCGCTGTAGGTTTGATTCCCATGATCCACAACCCTAGTCTTCTTCCTCCGGATCTGGATGTCTGGATAAGAAATCTGCTCCTACATTCTCCTTTCCAGGGATGTATTCCACTGTGAAGTGGTATGGTTGCAGCAACAATGACCATCTCATCAGTCTGGCGTTTAACTTCTGTGATGTAGCTAGGAACATCAAGGGTTGATGATCTGACTGGACCGTAAACTGTACTCCGTACAAGTATGGTTGAAATTTTTGTACAGCCCATACGAGTGACAAGCACTCTCTTTCAACCGTTGAATAATTTTTCTCTGCCGGTAGAAGCTTCTTACTGGCATACGCTACAGGTTTCAAAATTGAAGCATCGTCTAGTCCTTCTTGTAATAAGGCTGCTCCAATACCGATCCCACTCGCATCTGTTCTTAGCACAAATGGCTTTGTGAGGTCTGGAAGTTGTAGAACTGGCTTGTTCACCAACGCCTCCTTTAATTGACTGTAGGCCTCCTCACATTCTGGCGTCCATATAACTGCATCTGGAAGTCCTTTTTTTAAGGTCTCTGTTAATGGATTTCCCAGTTCGGTAAAATGAGGAATGAACTTTTGATAAAATCCACACAATGATAGGAAGGATCTTATATCTTTCTTTGTTTTAGGCCTCGAAGCTCGTCTGACTTTTTCCAGGTTCTTCGCCTCCGGAACAATTTTCCCGGGAGTGATGGTATGACCTAGAAATTCCAGAGTTTGGTAACCAATCATGCACTTGGTTGGTCGCGCCGTCAGCCCGGCTTCCCGGAGCCGATCGAAAACTCTCTCTAAGGATCCCAAATGGTCATCTAATCTGTCACTGGCAATCAGTATATCATCCATGAATGAGATAATGGCCGGGTCACGTAGAGGATCCAACAACGCTCTCATCATGCGAGTAAATACACTAGGCGCATTACTGAGTCCAAAAGGCATGACATTGAACTCATAGTGTCCCGTAGGTGTGCTGAAAGCTAGTAGATGTCGAACTTCTGGTTTGACCGGGATCTGATAATAACCCCTACTCAGATCTACTTTAGAGAAATACTTGGCCTTATGGAGCCTGGCGAATAACTGGGTTGGATTCGGCAATGGTTCCACTTGGAACTGGGTATGACTATTCAAAAGTCTATAGTCAATGCACAGCCGGTGTTCTCCACTCGGTTTTCGTAACAACACCACTCCAGCATTATATGGGGATGTGGATGGTGCAATCACCTCATCCTCCAACAGTTTCTGTATCTCCTCCTCCAACGCCTTCTCTTTAGCAAATGGTACTGGGTAGATTTTTTGGCGAACCGGATCCGGCGTAGTTAAGGTCATCTCGAACTCAACTAGCTCCGTCCGTCCTGGTTTATCCGTCAGGATCTGCTTATGGGATTTGAGAACCTGGCCAATTTTTTTCCTCTCTTGGAGAGTCAGATCAGGGTTCACCTGTACTTCCCGATAAGTTTCCTGGTTTATTAGAGGATATTCCCTCCCCTCATCTGGTCCGGTTTCAGTTTCCACTGCTACCGCCATTGCCATGAGATGGGCTGCTCCTTCCCGGGTTCTTTCTGCATATTTTCTCAAGAGATTAATATGAAAAATCTTCGACTTTCCCCGGATCCGTATTTGATAGTTGGTTCTGGATACCATCCTTTCCACGGGAAATGGTCCTTGCCATCCTATCTCCAGTTTGTTGTTTCCCGTTGGGAGTAACAACAAGACTTTGTCTCCCACCTCAAGAGCTCTGTCTCTAGACCTACGGTTATAGTATTCCGCATGTCTCTTCCTGGCCTTTCTCAAGTTTCGAGTGGCCAGAGCCCAGCCCGTGTGAAGTTTTTCCTTCAGTTCCTCCACGTATTTGTACGAGGAAATCACCTCTTCTGAGGTTTCTTCTTCCGTCCAACTCCTCAATAACGCTTCCAATGGTCCCTTGATTGGTCGACCAAACAGCAGAGTTGCTGGCGGTACTCCTGTTGAGCCATGTGGCACTTCCCTATAAGCAAAAAGGGCTGCCGGGATGTATTCATCCCACCTATCCGGTTTTTCCTGGGCCAATTTCCTGAGCATTGTCATCAACGTGCCGTTGAAACGCTCTACTTGTCCATTAGCTTGAGGGTGGTAGGGACTGGTATGTATATGGTTGGAGTGGAACACCCCAAATACCTCCTCCATGAGTTTCCCACAAAACTGTGACCCATTATCCGTCAGAATCTGATTAGGGAAACCTAATCTGGTAAAAGTCTCCATCAATGCATCAGCCACTCTTTTCGAGTCAATGGTTGACAATGGTATGGCTTCACTCCACATTGAACAGCAATCCACCATGGTGAGGATATACATGTTCCTCTTCTTGGTCCTAGGAAGAGGACCCACTATATCGATGGCTACCCTCTCGAAAGGAGAGTTCATGATGGGCATCTCACCCAACACCACCGGTGCTGTCCAGTGTTTCGGTGCCACCCGCTGGCACTCTGGGCAGGACTTTACATATCGACTCACCTCTCCCGTCAATCCTGGCCAATAATAATGACAGGAAATCCGCTGCATGGTGGCGGCGATACCCATGTGTCCACTGAACGAAATGGTATGCCCCATCTGAAGAATTTGGGCACGGTAGGCCTTCGGGACTACCAATTGACCGTGTAGGTTGTCTCCCCTTCCGGCTCTCCGGTATAGTAGCCGATTCTTCATGTAGTACTGTCCGCGTTTGGGTGGGACAGCACTCTTCTGCAACTTCTTGTAGCACGGACGTAAACTATCATCCTCACTCTGGGCCGTTCGTAACTCCCCGGGCATTGGGTTTGAAATCCTTTCCTCTGCCTGATCCGTTTCCTTCTGAGAGCGTGTCTGCATAGCTCCCATGTGAATTGGTTCCTTAGGCATTCCCAGAAAGACATACCGGCAACCGAGGATGACTGGAAATATGGGATCACTCAATACGGCGGCCTTGATTGTGCCAGTAACGTATCTTGACCGAATCTCCACTTGAGCAATGGGTAACTTCATGGCTACAGCACTCTTAGTCGCAGGCTGTATCTCCATGGTCTCCCCTGTGAGTTGTTCGGGGGATACTAGATCCGCCGAAATCACCGCTTCCCCATCCAGTCCCGTATCGTATAAACATTGGACTGGTTGTCCATTCACCTCAATCAGTTCCACCACCGAGGGTCTCCCTTGGTCCGGAATGTCTTCCCCCTCCTCGACTTTTCCCTGGGATTCCTCGAGGGGTTCATCGAGGCGTGTTTCGAAGGGACCGTCATTTGCCTTGCCTCGACATTCTGCAGTCGTATGGGCTTTCGACCTGCAGTGTGTGCACCATGTTCCCTTCCTAGGTTTTCGTGTGTCCTTTTTGTTCCTTTCTCCTTCGCCGACCTCAGCCTTGTCTGTGATCCCCTTCTTATAATTCACTTGGCATGCCGCGAAGTAAGGATTTTTCGGTTTCGATCTGCAGTCTTTTGTGTTGTGAGATGCCGCCTTGCAAATCGAGCACCACTTCTCGGACCACGGTCGTTTCGCTGGAGAATTCGAGGTGTTCTTGGTTCCTTCCTTCACCTTCTCAGAACTCTCCGTTGACGTCTTTTTATAAGGTTCCCCTTTTGTTTCTTTTCCGTTCGTCGATTTCTTTCTGTCCTGTTTTTCCTGACCTTTGGTTTGTGTACTTAGTTCTGCCGCCTCCCCATGTACTTCCACGAATCGTTCCGCCAGCTTGTTCACCACATCAATCCGTTCCGCCCCTTGTTCTCCTAAGAAGGTTCTGAGAGGTTTCGACATTTGCTTTCGCATTTGGTCTACCACCATCATCTCTTCGAGACTCTCATAATCCCTCTGGAATTCTGCCAAGTCCATCCATTTCTGTAGATAGGATTTTAGCCTCAGACTGTAGGCGGCGAATAGTTCTCCCGGCTCTCGTCTAGACGATCTAAACTTTTTCCGATATGTTTGTGCGGTGACTTCATAATGTTTCATCAAAGCTGCTTTCAATTCCTCGTACTGATTTTCCTGTCCTGGTGGTAGGCGTGTGTAGACCTCGTAGCCCGAACCACGTAAAGACTGGGATACTTTAAGAGCCCATCTGGTTCTATCTAGTCCCATAGCGATTGCCATAGCCTCGAACCGATCCAAAAACTGGAATATCTTTTCTTTACTTTCATCGTAGACCGCTAAGGGAAACTTCATGGCCTGGTAACCCTGTCCACTCATGTAGGTTGCTCCAGGTGAAGATGAACTTCCTTCTGCTGCATCTATTTCACCCTTAGTTTGTGTCTTGAGTTCTAACTCTTTCAAGCGGTATTCATGTTCCATTTCCAGTTTCTTGGTCTCCTGGTCCATTTTCTTGGCCTCTTGTTCCATTTCTAGTCGCTTGGTCTCCTGGTCCATTTTCTTGGCCTCTTGTTCCATTTCCAGTCTCTTGGTCTCCTGTTCTAGTTTCTTGGCCTCTTGTTCCATTTCTAGTCGCTTGGTCTCCACCTCTATTCTTCTCACTTCCAACTCAGTCTTTCGATCTTCTCGTTCCGCCCTGACGAATCTCTCGCTCTCTTTCTTGGATGTAATCAGTTAAGTCTGAACCAGCCAACCCAATTTCCTCCCCGTTGGCTCTCAGTTCTGCTGTAGTTACTTTAGGAGTTGCCATAGTTACAGCAGATAAGTCAGCAAGTTGAGTAAAGATCCCTCAAGGCAGAAAAGAAGTACTCACTATACAATTATATTCCACCTAGAACCTATACCATTTATCTATGTCTATCTAATATTATAAATCTACCCCACCACACAGTACATCACAACCACTCTCTCATCCACAAGAGGAGATATAGGATAAAGACTTATGTAGACGTGTGACCGTGTGACTAGGTATGTAATGTCTTACCACCTATCCACATTCACTCTGTCTGGAACTTTCTCACTGCAAAGTCACCAGCATTAATGAAATGTTTCTACCATATATGTAATGGCACCATATATCCAATGGACGTCCTTCCATTAAAAGTCATCAATATATACTTATATTCCTTCCAATCAGTATGTCCCAACATGTAGGTACTCCGCTATGCCTGTGCCAATATGCAAGTACCTCTCTCTATGCATATGCCTCTTTATGCTTTTAGGTCATATGAGTATTATGTATGTACGTACCCCGCTGCTCCACCATTTTATGTCACTTGTTTAAATTCCAGAGAGAAGGTTGGACTCAACAAGCACATCTATAAAACTGATTATCTGTTGGGGTTATTGCCTGACTTTGGTCTACACTCCTCTCTCCTGTCTTCCCTTCCATATATCTACTTCTGTCACTCTCTCTATTATTCTCTCAACACATACTCCGACAACATTTCCCTTTAACATATAATAAAAGATTTATTAATAAAGAAAACTATGTCCGGTGTGTGTATGGATATTGTCTATGTAGTTGCTATTGTATTCTATGGTTGTGGACAGAATGAACTCAGAATGTCTATCAGCTGTATCTTCTTCGCCAGTCATTCTTCACGATTACAGGACATCACATCAAACAGGACAGAGCTCACCCGGGATGATCCGTAGGCTTGAATCTGATGGTAAATCCGTTAGTGAAATGAAAACAAACTGTTCACCCCTGATTCACCGTATTGCTATAAAAGTCCCGTAAGTTTATGACTGTGCCCAAATCGGTTTCATGCTATTAATTATCCATCATCAAAAACAGAAAACACCACATTGTCAATGTTCTTCCTATTGTCTATTATGATTATCACTATTGTCTTTGTCTATTCCTTCTACCCTATGTAGGCACGTCGTATGTAGGTTGAAGTCTCTGCTTCCCCCACCTTAACATCTTTTTCTGTTTAGGAGCCCCGTGGTATATGCGTGTTAGCATACAGTCTTCTGTATTTTTCTTGATGTTATTATTTGTTCATCTGAACGAACTATTTAGGTTCTTTCTGGATCTAAGTATGTACTTTGTTGGTTCACGTAGAGGAGGTTTTTCTTTCTTCTCTAATGTCCCTAGAAACTGGGAACCTGTGGATGAATATAACAAGTCGAGTGGTAAGCGTCCGCCCCTTACTCCTAACTTATGCAAGTGTCCTTCTCCAGCCATAATGACAAGGCTTTCGAAGTCACCATCCGCATAAGACATAAGAATTCACCTCAGTCTAAAACACCCACTAATAATATGTAATGATAAAGGTAATACACGCTCATCTATATTCCTATTCTAAAACGATATTTTAATATACCTTATACACATCGATGTTCCTATAGAGAATTAATGTAGATCCACGAATCGAAATTAATCCTCAGCCAAGCACTTTATCCCATTATAAAGGAGGATATTTCTTTCATTACAGGACACATAATTCTATCTTTCCGTCCAGTTGGGGAACACACACTAAACTGACACAAAGACGTGGCCACTCTTTTTAGATCATCTTTGTCCCAATCGTCCTTGACATTGCTGGACAAAGCAAATTCAGACTTCATTATCCCTGGTCAGTGGAAAATTCCAGATCTGGGCTTTTCCGTATATCCCTACCTCCAGAACGCAATAGAACTGATCCATGATACTGTCTGTCTTTGTAGCAAACTAATTTTTCCACTCTCCCGGTCACCTGTATTGTAGTCGACTCTCCCGCCTTGACCTATATACATATGCGCTGGTCAATCCGTTGTGTTTTATCCTTCTGTTTCATTAACCCTTCTACTCCCTGGGTATTCGATGCATACAGTCGTCGATCTGGGATTCACTAACATGCAGCATTTCATGACAATAGAGGCGAGGTTTATTTTTAACTGGTTCAAGTTGACCCGGCCTAAAACAGGTACCAGGAAATGTTCTGGAAAGTAAACGCGATTTTTACCGCATCACCCGTAAACATGTGGAGCTAGCACCATATACTAAATCCATATCAAAAGTGGAAAATAGTCCTTTACCTTCTACTTGAAAATCCTACTTGCTAAAACAATGTGTGTGGCCTGGTCTTCTTTATGGATGCTAATGCTGCATTATAAGTAATGAAATCGGGGGCGGAGTGGGAGATGAGGCATCGGAGAGGCCGTATTTGAGAAGAACATTGAGAATATCTTTGACAGAGAAGAAAACACACCCTGGGGTACTGAGAACTGTAGGTGTTACATGATCACTCATCAAAACCACAGGGGAAGGACACTTAAAATGTATGGGGCATGTCAAGGAAATAGGTGAAATAAAGTTAGTTAGTTAGTTGCACATCCTGCATATAGTGCAGTCAACCCCAGCATTTCTTGGCTGTTCGTGATGTCTTGGCAAGTTTACGTTCAGTAGTTTGCCATTTCCTTACACGAATGTAGCGAATTCCTTTGACTGCCAAAGTAACTAACAACGAATGTCTTAAAGAGGCTAACGAAACTAGAACATTATATACAACAATAAGAAAGAGACAAACAGCTTTTTATGGTCATGTGATGAGAAGAGAGGCGCTGGAGAACATCGTGACAACTGGAAAGATCGAGGGAAGAAAGGCAGAGACAGACCACGAGAAATGATGCTGGATGGATTGCGACGGTGGCATGGAGGAATATCAACGACAGAATTGATCCAGAAAACCAAAGACCGAGATCTGTGGAGAGTCTACGCCTACGCCAGTCGGCACTTCACTTGACGAGTTTGCCTTTGCTTTCTGAACGACCGACATCCATACCATTTTATTTAAAAATAAACAAACAATGTAAGGCGGTCTGCTGCCAAATCGCCCACTGCGTCCGTAACCCCATCGCTAGGGAGCAGGCTGTGAAATAAAGAAATTAGCAAATATGTGGGAGAATACTAGGTATGAGATGAGGAGGAAGATAGAAAAGGATGTATGTTGACAGCTTAACACAAACTTCATCAAAAGATCAGACGACTTAGAGATCAGACACACGAATCAGAAGAATAGATTCGGAGATAACTACTTCATATTACAAGATGACTCAATATTCCCAGGTGCAGTTATGTTTGGGAAAATAAATAACGAACTCGGGGTTTGACTGTGTACTGTTTCCTTATCTCCGAGGCCACAATTACCTATCTATCATTAACTCTTAGTATGTGTTAACGTAAGGTAGTAATAGGTAGAATTAATGGGAAATAGAATGGAGGGTTGTGGAGAGTTGAGATACTGGGCAATCTTGCATCATGATATGGGAAGATGCCAGCATGAATTGATAGGTATGATCGCCCAAGCCAGTTGGCAAGGTACTTGATGATGATGATGATGATGATGATGATGATGATGATGATGATGATGATGATGATGATGATGATGATGATGAGGAAGAGGAGGAGGAGGAGGAGGTGGAGGTGATGGTGCTGGTGACAAAAATGACGACCAACATAGACAACGATGATGAAGTTGATGATGATGACAACGATAATGGAGGTGGTGATGGTGACGAAAATGAGGTTGACAAAAAAGACAACGACGACGATGAAGACATTTAAGGTAACGTATTCAATTCTCTTTTTCAAAAAGCTATTACTGCTGTTTAGTCACCACACAAAACTTCACTTAATCTTTTCAAGTGGATTGCGGAATACTATCATTGAAGCAATTATTGAATCCACTTGCTGATTTCACGAGAAAAGGAACGCTACACTCATCATGTCCCTTGAGGATTCTTCTCAATCGTTTCTGCTAAGAAGAGGATGTTCTAGTATATTCTAGAGGTTCGCCATTTGACTCACCAGCTTTCAACACAACCACACCCAAGATGGCGGCATTAATTTGTGAATGTAAGACACTCACCTAGTCAAAATATATGACACTCACTTAAGACAGAATGTATGGCACTCACCTAGGCAGAAAATATGACACTCACCTAGGCAGAAAGTATTACCCTCATTAAGACAGAATGTCTCACTCACCTGGACAGAATGTATGGCACTCATCTAGGCAGAAAGTATGACACTCACCTACACAGAATGTATGACACTCACCTAGGCATACCTTTGGCATTGCCGAAAATACATATTGGTTATGAAGATGACTGGCCGACGTGAACAAGAAAAGCTAAAGAACTCTAACGACACACACGTTATCTAAGATGGAAAAGTGTTGGTGGAGATCATCATGTTTCATGCACGAGTGGTGGCGATTTTAGGCTGGATGCACCTGGAAGAAACGATGGACTTTTTTATGGGAAATTCAAATACATGACCACTGGACCGCCAGGCGAAGGTACTAGTCGCTGCGCTACCGCGGCTCACTATAAACAGCCAATGATCTTGCTCTAATTATAACTGCTATAAAAATTCTCTTCCATAACATATATTAGCTTTAGACATTTACATAAATACATCCCACGATTATCCTAACGTTCCGTATTTGCATTTTGTCTGATGTCCCCTGAATATGTTGCATGCAATAATTATTTATTCATAACATGCCGTAGTATCGCCGGTAATACACAAACAGGCATAAAGCTGACCAACGTCTGCTCGTGCTGGTAGAAATCTGGCTGATGTAGAACTGGATCATAACGGCTCCCATGCTGCCACGGCCATACGTTACCATGGCAAAGGACACAAGCCGCCATTTTTACGCCCTAAGATAATTGTCTTTTCCCTACAGCAATCAGGCTGACAAATCCCTGTTTATTTCATCTTATTTTAAGAAGTCATGAGCATTTCTGAAGTCTGTGTTGTTCTTCAATGCCTTCTGTTGTCTTCCGGAATCCCGCGGCTGGAGATTTCCATTTCCTTAACTAGTCACAGCGTTTCAATCATAGTAAGACTAAAGGTAATTCTCCCATGGCAGGCACTATACTGGGTTTGTGAAGTGATAGGAATTTACACTGAACAGGTCACATTTCTATGAAGTGTGCGTTCCAGCTTCATCCCTCCCGAATTGTCTTTTCTGAGACAGTTTCGACGTCACAGGAGTGTAAACAAGCAATAGGACTCTTTTGCACGCCTTGGGGTGTAGTTGGTTTTTTATTCTAGCCCCATATTTGAACAGACCAATCGGTACTCTATGACAATGTGGTCAATATTACACCGGCCTTATTTACTCTCTTGGACATGTTCTTATACCCATTTTAAGCTGGCACTGAGGCTGCGGACGCAGTTCGTAATCCCGCATACCCGCGTTCGAAACACAGCTGTGGGCGATTTGGCAGCAGACCGCATTTTTTTTTAAAACATGAAATGGTATGGGTTCCGGTCGTTCAGAAAACAATGGCAAACTACTGAACGTAAACTTGCCCAGGAATCACGAACAGCCAAAAAATGTTGGGGTTGACTGCTACGTCCTGTAAAGGATATGCAACAATGTTTGTTAATTGGGAACCCAGGCCAATTTTGTTTACATTCGAACCGCCCCGCCCCGATGTGGATCAAAAACACAATCAGTTTTCCGTAATTGTGTTTTGTATAGCTGACCTATACTTCGTGGTTTGTATATTGTGATTTAGGAACCGACATCACAGCATTCGGGACATTCCCATAAGCGCTCCGTCCCCATCCTCAGCAGCCAGCGAAGAGTTCCAACATGATATGAGAAGAGAGAAGATACATGGAAAGCCACATACATAACATAGAACAAGGAGAGAATTGAGGCGTTAAGAGATAAATGTTTGTCAGTGAGTCCTTATTTACCTTTTCCTGCTAGGATCCAATAGAACAAGCATATCAGCGCCGTTAGTTTCAATCTCAAAAGCTGTTGTAATTAGCTCAAATGAATATACTAAATAAATGTTGCATGACATCTGCACAACGTTGCTATAAAACCCGTTTTTTTTCCCTTTGTGTTACGTTCACTCGCTTTGAACTCAAACGTAGTGCACACACCTGCTACTATTCAGAGAGCACTGGAATGATTTTTGCGTGTGGATTAGTTTTCCTTATTACCAGTGTCACTCGCCATCAGACTTTTGAGGTACTTGTAATTTACGTCCCCGAGTCAAGGAAGAGAAGTCAACATTTTAGTCCAACTGACTGGTGTCGGAGTGAACCTGCTACCTCGGCATCAGCACATCGAGTTGATTTTCTAGGCGATTTTACGTTCAGCAGTTTGCCATTGCTTTCTAAACGAGAAGTCAGCGTGAAAGTCCAAATGTAGAAATGTTTTACAGATTACTTGTTGTGATGTAGTTGTCATCCTCATCACAGCATAGACTGTCAGACTGGCACGAATACCGACGGATATCTAAGATAACAGGCAGGCAAGCAGAAACAAATATAGGACAACAGAGGTAAGCAAATAGACAGGCAGTGCAACATTCAGGAATGCAGAAAGACAAGCCGGACAAGCAATAAAAGCAGGACAACAGCCGGACAAGTAATAAAGGCAGGACAACAACTGGACAAGTAATAAAGGCAGGACAACACTTGGACAATCGATGAAGGCAGGACAACAGTCGGACAAGCAATAAAGGCAGGACAACAACAGGACAAGCAGACATAACGTTTGGACAACAGTTAGTCAAATAAGGTTTAACATATAAACCTGTCGAGAAGACATATAGATACAACAGAGGTTGCATGACAGTCAGGTAAGAAAATAGAAGCAGACAAATCGATGGACCAACGGAGGTAGACAATCAGAAACAGACAATGGGACCGTAGTCAGACAGACAAGTAAAGCTAATTAATTAGTTTAGCCGACCAACAGCTAGAAAGACGGAAGCTAAGAAGCAGACAGGCAGAGAAAACAGGGGATAACCAGCAGACATACAGACAAGAAAGAGGGACTGATAGGGCTTGTCACAAAATGAAACCGTGTGTTTATCCGGTTGATTATTACAGAGGATTTTCGGATTAAGCGGACGATCGACCAGCGACATCTATTTGTACTAACAGAGTAAACACAGGTGTACAGGTTACATCGTGTCAGCCCATAAACACATTTGGTGGTGAGGGAGAAGGATATGGAATGGTTCCGTTTGTCATCTATACTACCGGACATCAGACGGAACTGGCTGCTGGGATTGTCACCACGGAACAGAAGAGTGACAAGTTTGTCAACATTTGAATGCAGATGGAAGCCGTGAGATCACAGGGGCAGATGTAAAACGGAAGTACCTAGTACGGAAAACAGTGCATCTGTCATTCTTGGTTTCCGGAACATCAAGATGATTGGCAGCTTGGTATCGAAACTCTTTGTTGGGAGTTTACAGAAACTAGCTGGCTTGTTTTGAGAATCTAGGCAATTACTGACAACTTTGACAGGATTTAAGCCAGGAAAATAGTTCTTGACAGGGGATGATTTGCCACTGTGCCACCTGTGTGGGGGAGTAAAGGATAACGTCACGTGGCCAACTTTGGTAGTTTGCGATATAAACTCGAGTTGAGATCAACTAGGGTGGACTTGAATAATGCTCTAGTTGGAGTGCCAGGGCACTGCAGTGCTTAGTGGAAATAATATCTACCGTGTGTTAATTAGTGACTTAATTTTAACACGTGCCTATATGGCAGATGTAGATATGATTTATAGGACTGCAGTAGT